>JABJVR010002413.1:0-17426 GCA_025773905.1 Chitala chitala
CAAACTCCACGCACACAGACCCAAGGCGGGAATTGAACCCCAGGCCTGGAGATGCGCAGCGACAGTGCTAACCACCACGCCACCGTGCCGCCTGACACAAAACAAATTAATAAAAAAAAAAAAAATTTTCCCATGTTGCCTCATAAAAATCTTTTACGCAAATGTTAATTGACCAGAGGATGTCAGATTAACGGTTCTAACTTTCTGATTAACGGTTCTAACTTTCTGAGTTTCCCACCCCACAATCCTCACACTGCGAGTACAAAATGGCAAAGCTACTTGGTAGAAAACTAGAAGTAAAACAATGAAACTAAATTAAAACTAATTTCAGTAAAATAAAACTAATGTTTATACTTCTAAATGTACTAAAACAAAAACAAAACTGAAATGTGACAGGCTAAACTAAATAAAAACTAATAAAAATGTCAAAACTATAACAACCATGGTTCTGAATCTATTTGCTTCTCTCTCTCTCTCATTTTCTTTATCTCTCAAGAACACCCCCAGGTGTAACATAGGCCCTTCAGGCACCTGTTCTCCACTAATCACATCCTCTTTACCACAGGTAATAACCAGCCTCACAACTTCACTTCACAGTCATGACCATACTAAAAGGAGCGCAAAGTTATTGTAGAGCAAACAAGTAAAGAACAGAGCAGTGACAACACTTGTACCTACATGCAGGAATACGGGTGAGTGTTTGTTCATCAGTAAGGGGTCCAGCGTCATTCCACTTGTCTGTTATATGTACTGTAACTTTAAAATAACTCAAATGTACTTAAAAGCTTAAAACATGGATGTTAACAGAAATTGAAGTAAACAAGTTCCCTGCAGCGAAGTAATGGTAACTGAAAGAAAAAAGTAAAAAAAAAAAAAACACAAAAAAACTGACAAGTTAAAAGTTTTCATCCAGTGATTGAAATGACAGGTTAAAAATAGCCAACATTTCAGACTTTGAAAGACTTCCCAAGGACTATGTGATTCATATTTCAAAATTGACAAAATAATATCTACAGTTTGCTATTATGTTCTAGAATATTTAATGGGTTAGGAGCAAGGCCCACTTTGGACATCCAGGCAGGCAGGTCTGCACCAGTTTTTTGGGAATCTTTAGGGCTGCTGGCATTATTCTGAAGGCGAGTCCTTTATCACCAACCTGTTGAGCTTCAGGTCAGGGGAGAAGATGAGCTTCCCAGGGTGGTCTACAGATCTCCACATCAGGCCCAGCATGAGCACCTCCAGCCAGCAGCACTCTAGAAGGTGCACTTGGTCTGACAAACTGAGCTCCACAAATCCTACAAACACAGGTGCAAAGGCACGTTCAGTTGCAGACACACCTGTATTCTGAAAGAACAGCACCAGGCAAACCTGTACACTGATTTAAAAGCAGGCCACAAACACCTACCAACACATTCACCTACACTTATCTGAAGTAGCATGACTGAACCGATGTTCTGATGCCATGGCTCACACTTTGAGATATATTCAATATCTGTACCTTTACAGATTGATATCAAACAACACGGTGTACGGTTCTCAGAGCTGTGATATTATTTTGTCCCTAATTCCATCACACGGCCCAAGGAGACAATGCAGCAAGGGAAACAACATGGCTTTTCAAAGCAACCTTGTTTTTGACTTCACCAGGAAAGTTAGAACATTGTAGCTATGAGCTGACAAAGTCTTCGACGGGGAAAAGGCTGGAGCATCGTGGCGAGTCGCACTTCTTGCCACCGCAGCCCTCACCATGCCGACTTTTAAACAGCTGGAGGCGGGTTTTCATTATCGGGTGATGAAGGCTCATTTTCACATTATCAAACCTTCCTGTCAGGCTGCGCTTCCCTGCACTTTACACGCCACTCAAAGAGGCCGCTCCCCGTGTCCCGACGCGAACCTCTGCCCATGTTACTGGCAGCCACTAAATTTTTGCACCATGTCAGTCTGTAATGCATACCCCTCTGACCTGCAACCATTGCTCTTCTTTAAATCATACCCCTAACATCTGCTATACCACACTACCTATCCATCAGGTGGTGACTCCAAACCTGAAGGATTGCAAGTCCTGCTTGGGAGCTGGATCCATTAGAGGTTCTTCTCCATTCTTCTGTGTAATGAGAATGGAACATCACCCTAACCCCACTAAAGCACACTATGCAAACACAGGACAACTTCATCTCCACATGCACATATTAATATACACACCAGGGATCTTCTTGGCCCAGCTAATCATGAGGACGAGCTCTTTGTCAGCGAGGTTGGTGAGGGACATCATCACGCTACTCTCGGTGAAGGGCTTCTTCAGCTCCTTCATCAGGTAAGTCTCTGGAGGCTCCGCTTCCATGATGCGTTTCACCAGCTGCTCAGGGGTCAGCGCCAGAACCTGAAAGTCCTTCCCAGAAGGCATGCTGCTCTCCAGCCTCCTCTGCGTCTTGGAGCCCAACCCCACAACTTCCCGGATCTGAGGCACACGTCGGTGACGCATCCCTCGGTAGCTGCAGCGCTCACGCCTCATACCTGAGAAGGGCATTAGGGGGCGCTGTGATTAAGGAGCAGAGCCCGTATGGACACCAGTCACTTTGACTTATTGTTTCTGCTAAACAACACAATAAGCAGGGTCAAGGCAGACCAGTTTTAAAAGCAGAATTTTAGTTGTCATTATACTGACGTTGGAGTGTGCACGCACACTGTGTCCTTTTTCAGATTAACTATTCAGTAATTACACAATGTTAAATTCCAACCACAATTTGACCCTTCCTGGCCTCGCTGATATTTTAGAAAAGCGTATGTACTCCACCATACTTAGATATTAACTGAAGATAACACTTGGCTAACAAATAACAGCAAAAAATCTCACCTTCATCAGGGAAAAAACACAGGATGTTAACAAACTGCCAAACAAGGGAGCTACCTAACTATAATGAAGGGTTGTATACCAAACCCTGCAGACTTGCTGTAATACTGATTTCAGTTCAGTTTATTTTTATATTGTACCTTTCACAAAAGAGTCTCAAGGCATTTTACATAGACAAATACAGATCTAAAGTCAAAGCCAGATGGTAACGGAACACAGGAACTGCAAATCCCAGTACAGGTTAGCTGATATACTGCAGTTAAAAATGCAAGCCAATGTAACACAAGGCTTTATGTAATCTCTGAGAGACGAAAATCTGAAGAAGCATCAAATACGTGTGCGTGTGCGTGTGTGTGTGTGTGTGTGTGCGTCTAGACTTTCCTCCACACACCTCAGGTACTGTTTTAAATTTGCAGAGAATTTAAATTAGAAAATGAAATTAATTTGGACCTTCCAGCTGTGATTTAAAATTGCAATGTAAGATTTTATCAACTCTTTTTGTTCTATACCTCATTTTAAAAATTGTGACAGTTTTTAAACACTTTAAACGCTTTCAAGACTGTTTTAGTTGTTTGTGCTAAATTTTTAGCTAAGAAAACCCAATATTCACTTGAATTCAGAAATTCATAAATGAATCATACTGCACAGGTTTGCATTATGGTTATGCATTATATTCCATTTGGATACTTCACTTAGGAACAAAATTATTTAGAACTGAAACTGTATGACACCAAGGAGTGAAGAACACAGGGCACCTAACAGTGGATGTCATTCACTTCCTACATAGGGAAGGAGTGAGGAAAGAGGTGAAAACATGGAAAAAGAAAAGACAGAAGAAGACAATGGAGTAGAAGTAGGGAGCCCTACCGCACTTCATCATGCCCACTTCATAGCACTTGCGAAGCCGGCACGCCTGGCAGCTTTTTCTGCGGTTCTTGTCAATAGTGCACTGGTTGGTGGCTGGACAGATATAATCATTGTGCCCTGATGAAGGGGGGAAAAGAGTCATTTTATCCTCTGAGAATGGAGTTTTTTTAAATAAAGAAGAAAAAAGAAAAACACAAAGCACTCCAGGGATTTTTTGAGGGACTTGACCCAAAAAAAACACATTGGCATATGCCACGTTTGTAATGCCTAACTGCAGTTCCGTAACCCGGCAACAACAAGAGGTACCTTGGATGCTCCGCTTGAAGAAGGCCTTGCAGCCTTCACATGACCAGACACCATAGTGGTACCCCGAGGCATAGTCATGGCACACAGCACAGAAATGCATGTCGGTCTTCCCTTCAAGGCAGCCCCCCGAGGAGTTCACCCCGTCTTCACTGTCCAACTCCCGCTGGCCTGACAGCTTGCTGGAGTCCAGAGGAGGTCAGAGAGGAGGAGGCGCAATTATTGCAACCACACACAATAGGTGCACTGAAACAAGCATCAATCTGGAGTGTATCTACAGCACCTCCTACAGAGCAGGCAACATCACTACACAACATGCAGCATCAATACTTTCTTCAATACACAACTCAACTCCTGTGTGAAGTCAAACAATGACCTGAAATAAACTGATTAACTATACATTTCAAGTTAATTTCCAGAAAAATAAGGTATCTAATACATTTTTTACCACAGTAAATCCCACATTAGTCCCACATCTTCCTGTTTTTGTTATAACTAAGCAGAGGCAATAATGTTAATTCCAGCAGTAGATAAAGTTCTTAACAAAATGGTTTCACAAATGCATAATAAAATTAGGTAAGGTCTGGGAATCCCTGGTTCAAAGGCCACAGGGTCTGCTGATGGCACAGTTACTTTCAGTTAGACATTTACCCACTGAACTTGAATATACCTCCAACTCTTATGCAGATTAACAGGCAAAGTTAAGGTTAAAACTATCTGTTAAAGTTGGGTTTAAAATTAGGTGTAAGCCCTGTGGCCCCTGACCCCTGCGGTTCCTGGACCTACTCCTGTGAGGTTATAAAAACGTCAGAGCTATGCTACCTAGCTTGAATCAGGACATGATCGTGGGTCTTGGGCTCCACCCAGGGGGTCTGTGGGGGTTCGCTGTACACCAGAGGCTGCTGGCAGTGCAAAGCAAGAGTTGGGAGGTGGCTGGCATGGCTAGAGGGGCCATGAGGAGACCAATACAGGGCAGGGCTTAGGGGGGAGCGCACGGAGGGACTGTCAGGAATTGAGTGTCCGGAGTAGCTGAGCACTGAGGGGTTGTAGAACGTGAGGGTGGCATAGTCATGCCCGCTGTCTGCGTATGGCGAGGGGATGACCACAGCCCGGTTCTCCATGCCCAGACTCTGGAGTGGCCCTGTGTAGACAGCTGGCAGGGCCCCCGGGGAGCTGCTGTGGCCTCCTGCCTTGCTGGAGCCCACCTCCTGGAGCTGCAGGAGGGGCAGATCGCTGTCTGGGGACCCAGCCATCGTAGGACCGGTAGGACACTGGCACGCAGGCTGCTGCTTCTAACACATCATCTGTGGGGCGATCTTCTGCCGGACCAGAGAGGAAAACAGAGAGAAGGAACGTCACCTGGGACCATACAGAGGCAGAGAGAGGCGTGCACGCACGCACTCCCGCTCACATGACGCGTGTAGTGAAGCAAAAAGCTTGTAACAAAATAAACAGGGAAGCAAAGGACTAACATATGATCGCAAACGCACTTGCTCCTCTGGCTAGTCTCCCTTCCACTAACAAAATACACCTGTTTGGACATAGCCTTGCTTTTTAGCCTTATTAGCGGATGTTCACAGAGAAACGAGCAGTACTTTTAATTCCGCTGTCCTGAGGTCATGTGATGTGTTTATAAGCAGCATGTGTTCCACATGTCCAGCTGAAAACAAAGCACGATATTTGCTCAGCCAAGCGCAAATGGCTCCTCATAACTTCAGCATCCCTATGGACGTTAATGCAAGAGATCCCCCTCGTGACAAACACCAATACCAATAAAAACTCTCCTTTTAATGTGTTGCCTCTGATTTATAAATGTAAAATTCTGTATTTTTTTTTCCTGTAACAGGTATTAGCCTGCAGATTGTGAAACCATAAAACTCCATAAAAACCCCTGCCGAGTGATTTTCTTGACTTAAAGACTTAAAGATGGGTCTAAGTGCAACTCAGACTGAACCTCAACTGTTCCAAAACCACTGGCAAAGAGGTGTCATAAATTGCTTACAAGTGGCATGTCTCTGTTTTTTAAGTAAGTGTAGCATAGCTACCTCTGCATAGCAAAAATAGACCAAATGTTCAAAAGTTTTGTGGAAAAAATGTATAAAATGTTTTTATTATAGAAATATATTGGTGTTTTGCTCATAATGAAAACCTTGTGACAGTAACCATTGCAACCACTAAAAGTAAGTGCTTACCCAGCTCCATACACTGACCGACTCTAGCACATAACCACACGATGCAGCCGAAAACAGGAGCCTGACTGTCATTGTGAATGCCAGCCACTGTTCATATTTATCCACCTCAGAGTTGCTTAGCAACCGTGGCTGATAGAACTTACAGGAGGGTTTTGCAGCTCTTAGAAGTTCGTTGCGGCTATCAAACACTGACAATGTCTGTTCCAGGAAAGGGGAATTATCGTCTGGATATGATGGAGCGAATGATAAGTTAAAGCGTAAATGCGAAAAGGAACAAAATATCACCTCACTCCTCGATCTTTGTAAAAAAAAAAAAAAAAAAAAACACTGAAGATATCGAAAAAAATCTTAAAAACAAAACACTTCAAATCTCTAATGCAAATCTCATTAAGAGTAAAATCAATTCTTATCTAATCAGTGGAAAATGGCAGAACAGCACACAACGTGGTGCTGGGTATGAGTCCCAGACCTCAGCACAAGGATCTGTCAGAACATCATACAGGTAACATGACCAGCATCATATGCTGATATATACAATGAGCTGTTCAGCCAATCAGCTCACAGATACCAAATCTCAACGGCTCAGGCTATACAGGCCCAAGGGCAAGTGCATGAAAGGTTCCCAGCTGGGGTGTATGGAAAAATTACCCTTTGGCTAAACCTGTAGCGAGGCCAGCAATACAGAGAAGGTTAACACAGTCCCTTACATGTTCATGAGTAACACATCATGGTTCTTTGTTCTGTGTTAACGCAGTCTGTTCTGATGTCATAGCCACAAAACACAATTAACCCCATATTGACCCAAACACTACCAAATCAAATAACTAGACCTAAAACACTGGCTATACACCTTTATATTAAACTAATTCATAAACACAATATGTAAAATGTTTCCTTGCCTAAAACATAAATACAAGAGTGGCATGTTTCTAGACATAAATTAAAATGTATCTGCCTGCAAACAACTTTTTGTAGCAACTTGCCTGTTCAGTTGTTTTCCCTATCCACCCACTTTATTGCATATTAAAAAACAGTTAATTAATAATTTCATTACTAACTATTTCCAACAATAATACACTTATGAAGGCAAACTGGTTAAAAAAAAACAAAAGAAAGTAGACTGGGTGACACCTTATTTGCTCTGTGTGTCACTTAGAACTGGGCAAAGGAGCAGTATATACAGAAATGTTTAAACATTTAATGTGAACACTGGCTTAGCAGAACTAACAGAATGAGTGACAGCTCCTGCCATCCAATAGAAAAAGCAGCTAGACACATGTCCACAAAGACAATGAGGACAATAACTTCCACTTACAGTACAACACAAAATCCATGTTTTAAATTCCACAAAACAGAACAATAATAATACAGTAAGTAAGAGTTCTGGGTAGGCCTGGGACCTGCGGCTTCACCCCTGGTTGCCAGTAAAGTCAGCATGACACCTTTCTCCAGTCATCTACAGAAAACGCAACTGAGATAAACACGTAAAGATGGGTCTATTTTCAGACTTCAGCAGCACACGTTTTAATAACTTCAACGGGCATTTGTTTAGGCTGGACAATATTAGACAAGCTTAGATCTTGACGAGGCACCTTTACCAATGACTCTGGGTGAGTCACGTCAGCCCTGAGCTGTAAGATCAGTTCACCCAGGACAACAATCCAAGGATTAGTCTGACTCCAAACCAGCACTATAAAGGCAAGACCTTAGCAAAGGCAGCCAGAAAAAGGCCATCTGATTGCACTTGAGTGGGAAATCAAACCACGCTGTCACCTTTCAAATATTATATTTCTGCTGTTCTGTAGATAAGTAATCTACAGTTAAGGTACAATAATGTCCCATATTCTGTGTACCCAAGCAAGGAAGGTTGAAGGATCTTCTTAGGATCTCTGGCATTTTCAGTGCTGTTGAGGGAAATCTTCCTTAAGTGGCAGCTGCACTGCTGTGATCATGTTTGAAATCTATTGCCTTACAAAACAAGGTCCACACAAATAGGGAATCAGCAAGTTAATAATTTCCAGAGTCAATAAAATAATTGTGCATGGCAATGACTATAAGCAGCGACAGATTCACATATCACAAGAGAGGAGTGATCAGTATTCACCTCAAATGTGCACTTTGCTGGTGTCAGCCCTGTTTCCTGACATGGAGACGTTTTGAGGTGTCTCCTAAGAACTGGTATGCCACAATCCCGATAAATGTTTGTTGCGTTGTGTAGTTTGTACAATAAAAAGGGCAGAAGAGCCCCCCTGTCCACTATCTGTCTTTTGAAGACAGATTATTCTCATTCTTTATCGTAATGCTTTCAGCCATTAAACTCTTGATTTACGGACCAGTCCAGAAGACGGACAGGACCCATAAGCCAGGCACTGATAGCCCATACAGGTATTACTTGAAAAGGAAATAATTAAGTGAAATTAACATGTACAAATGTGTAAAATTTAGCTGTTAAATTCTCCCCTGTCCTCTTGTTGCATAGTGGGATGGTCTTTGTGGTCTGGTGGCGAATGCTGTCCTGGGTTTCTCTGACCGCACCAACCACAAGGGGGCGATAAAGCTGCTGTGGGGTGACGACCCTCAGTTCCACGACCTGACCTCCATCGCACCCACCAGGACGGTCATGTTGAACCTGACAAAGCCCAGTCAAATGTCACATTCAAAATATGAAACATTAACACTTGTGTACTGCTGGATGTCCAGCAGTAACCTTGACCTTTGTCTTTTGTCTGCTGCAGCCAGACAGATAGGCTGTTTACTCTTGTTGGATCAAAGGTCAAAAGTTGTCCTTAGATGATGGCAGGACACATGTCATGTGTCCAACATGCCCGTTGCATTGTGGATTCCGTTGCTGGTAAAGGGTTTTTGTTAATTCAGACCAAACCAAGACCTAATTTTTACTAGCATCTTACTACAAAGGCAAACACACGTTTAGAACCACGTAAAACCACAATCCCCAGGAGTCATTGCAAATAATTACCTGTGACAGGTGAACTCCTATAAATTAATAGCTGTAAACATTCCTCCCTCCGACTGTGTTGTTTCCAAGAACATTACGTCCCTAGGATTTCCCAGTCGAGGTCGTGGGTGACACACTGCATATGTCTGCCCTCACCTTTCTCTTGACACCCCCTATCCCACTACATATTCTGCCAATTTTTCAGTCCAGGTTTAAAATGAAATTTACCAAATACAACTTACACTATACAATTCCAGATTTTGAAAAGTAAAGACTGCTGATTTTAAATGAAAAGAAATTAAACTTATTTTCAGAATACAGAACTAGCTTTTAATATTCCAGTAGCACTTAGGAAAGGACAGACGTGTGACACAACTGACATCGTAACCTTTACTTTACTGAATTTTAATCAAAACTGCAGCCTGAGGGAATTCAAGGTCTGCTTAATGCTTCTTGGAAAACCGCTAACTTCTTTCATAATATTAAAGTAAAAAACTGTGAAATTTCTCATCTTCTTTGTAAATTGCAGCACAAACACGGTCTGCATAAAACAAGCACTGACTGGCAACGCACTTCTCAAGGAAGACACGAACAGCATCAGCTGTGCTGTTGAAAATTACGCAGACATATTCCACATGACTCTAAAACGAAACGAAAACATAAACTGCACACCTGTTAAAAATGTTATTGATCACGAGGCGCGCTGGTTGACTTACTTTGCAAGGAACAAGAATCAAGCGAGAGTAAAACCGATCCTGTCAGCAAGGGGGATGAAATACGACCAATCCCTCTTGTTCTTTGGACAGCGGGCACACCTTTTGAGTCGGCAGCCTGGCAGATATCCACAGCAAACCCAGTGTCAGCAGAAGAGAGTCTCATGCCAGGCCTGGTTACAAGGCAGACATGTTCTCACAGGGATCAACAAAACGATAACCTGACAGGGCGGGGTGGGGTGGGGGGGTCAGGCAGGTGCGGGTGTGACAGCGTACCATGAATATCATCTGGGAGCTGAGGTGCCAGCTGTCCCTAACTGGCTGCGCAAATCAGCACAGGTCCTGAATTTATGAAAGACCCTACACTAATCCAAGACCTCTGATCTCCAATTAGTCTCTTTTTTCCCCCCCAGAGGCATGTTCTAGATGAGCACTGTCTCTTCAAAGAACCTCTGCTCGACAAGACTCTTTGTCCCCTTCTGCCTTAGTCAGCATGGGTCATCTTTGATGCTCCGCTGCCCTCTGCACACTCTCGCTGCTGAACGCAATCATGCCAGCCGACCTGCAGTAGGCAAACGTGCCCAGCTGAATGGTGCCACCTGCATACGGCTAAGCAGCCGGATGCACAGTCGGTGAAAGTGTCAGCGCAGTGGTGTCGCAGCGTGTTCCCGAGCCCTGGAGGAGCGCGTTTTGTGTTGCGCTTCGTTGCCAGGGCCTGCATTTTTTCATTTCTCCTTTTAAAAAGTGGCTGCCGGCCAGCGGCGCATTCCTCTGAACAAAAGGCCAAGGCCGTGCCGCTACTCCCCATCTGGGGCTTTGCTGGTTCCCGCGGCTCGGGCGGAAATGGACGAGAAAGGGCCTCCTCAAACCGCGCTGAAAAGCACGCCCAGCCTAACGCCCGTTGAGGGGAGGCGGATTCGTCTCTGCAGTGACCTGGACACTCTCTGATAATGTTAAATGGAACCAGAGCCTATTTACCTGTCACTAGCACAGATGCTCAAGGTGGGCTGCTGGTGAGGAGATACCAAAGGTTAGCCTTTTTAATTGTGCTGCTAATTAAGGGTAGAAAACAAATTAAATGTGCATGCGGTACCTTAACTCTGACTCATTAAAACAAAAAAAACTTCTTATTTCCTCATGTACACTAATGTGTCTAAATCTTAACTGTGCTTAGACATACACTAACAACATTGCTTATTAATAAAATTTTAAATAGCTCATTCTTCAGCCTTTAAGGGAGGAAATTGCTTTATTACTGTAGTTAATGGTAATAACTAAATTACTGTATTTTTATTCCTTTTTCATGAATAAAACCGACAGATGAGTATATTGAAGTGTTGTGCCACGTAGCGGCCTGTTTTGCTGAAAGAGCGTATGTTTTAAGAAGTAATCAGACAGGGACTCCTCCCTTACACAGCGCACACAAAACAAGAACGGGCCGTTCCGCGGTAGTAAAAGTATGGTGAACTCCAACAATACGTTTACTCCCAGCGCCCGTGTGCCGGAGAAGCCTTTCAGCTGTCTCCCTGGCTGCCTGAGCAAGGTCCTTCACCTTGAACAGTGCCATGGAAAAAAAAAAAGAAAAAAAATCCCAGAGATGAAAAGAACAAACAGAGGCCAGAGGTCGTCCATCACCCCC
Source organism: Chitala chitala (assembly GCA_025773905.1). Lineage (NCBI taxonomy): Eukaryota > Metazoa > Chordata > Actinopteri > Osteoglossiformes > Notopteridae > Chitala > Chitala chitala. The sequence goes on from JABJVR010002413.1 coordinate 11,522, forward strand.
CCACTGTCTCTCTGGCACACTGACCCTTTCAATGGATATAGAGTGGCTGAGCAGAGCATGCTGGGTAGGCATTTGCCCAGCAAACTGGAGCCTGGTACTGCAGCGCTGCACTGTCATGCCCCTAGGTGTCGCAGCAATTAACGAGCTGCACGTGTGTTCAGACACACCTGGATCGGCTATAGCCACAGAAAGTCTGCAGCTGCACTTTAATCCTTCGATGCTTAATTCCGTGCCTACATTTGCCAAATGAGCATTCAGCAGCAGACACAGAAAGACTGTAAAACTATGTCATTAAAAATAAGGATTTAGAAAGGAATTCTACAAATAAGTGAATAACAACCCTGGCTGCATGCAGCGAATCGGATTTAGCATACCTCGGTGTGTCTGACTGCAGGGAATTAGCCAGCGAAGTAAGGGCTTGATTGCTGTAGTTACATGGAGTTCAGCTTTCGGATAATAGAAATACAAAACGGCCCTTACAAAGCTCTGACCTTGGCGTGTTTGGGACTCAGCTACAAAACGAGTTTCACCGCCATGCATGGGCTGGGGGGGTGGCCGAGGGCATAAAATGGGGGGAGGGAGGAGGTTCGGTCTCCTGGGTATCCTCTACCAGACCGGACGCACACCCCCTCCTGAGACTTCCTTAAGAAAGGAAAGGGAAGATGATGGGGGGGGGGGGCACAACCTAAATATTAATTATGACAAACAAGGTAAGCACAGTGAAGACACTCAGCACAGGCCGGTGTAATGTCGCAAAATAACACACTGAGATTACCAAAGCCCTGGGGGGAGGAGGGGGGGGGGGGGGTGCAAAATCATAACATGCAATGGGAAGCCAGAAGCTCCTCCGAAATCACGTCCGGCGAGCGTACACACCACAGCGAAGAGAGGCTGTGACCACATGGTGGAGACGCTCTCCATTAGCGCTAAACAGCCACATCTCCTGCTCAGGGTGCTAGTGAATTACACCAGCTGTGCTGACACTACCAACCAGTCCATTCTGTATGTATAGTTATATAACTGTGCCAAACAACAATAATTAATTTTAAAAAATGTGCAACTAATTAAATATTATCAATACAAGGCACTGGCATTTTTTTTCAGTTCCAAGACCTGATTTTCTGTGTAAAGCGCTTTGAGGCACGCTGTTGTGAAAGGCGCTATATAAAAATAAATTGAATTTAATTGAATTTTTTTATTAGTTTTATCTACTTTTATTTTATTCCCTGTATTTATTTGCTGATTTGCTGCTACAACACGTAAAATTGCCTTTCCATCTCCTCTGGTAGAAGTTCCTAATTTACATTAAATGCACTTGTAATCAAAGAATTAGATCAAAAGCTTTTTTTTTCATATTGACATACATTCCAAAAGAAACCATAAAAACAGGACATACAGAACTCCTCTGCTTGATTGGAATTTACTAGGTCTTCCTCTAGGTTGATGACATTCTCACTTCACCTTGGCATACATTCATAAGGATTTTTTAACACTGCCTCCCATGCATTCTTTGCTGCTGTCCAATCCATTGTAAATTGTATATTAAGGAAACCTGCACTATCATTTTGTACCTGTCAAGCATGCACGCAAATGCTTTGCTCTGCAACCCATACAAATCAATGGACAGCCATTAATTTGGTCCACTGTAATCACACAGAATCTTTTAGTGGTTTAAATTATTGTTGTTTTAACTGAACAGTAGTCCTTCGGTAGTCATGTAAATTGCCAGAATTGTACATATGTACAACGGCGCAGTTTTTCCCCTAAAGTGGGGGACATCTTTGTAACTATGCATTATACATACAAAAGTGGTGTAGTTAGGTCCGACCAGCCAGAATGTTTCAAGTCTAGCCCTGAATATTTTCACCTTGAAAAAGAGGGGTTTTATAGCAAAGCAACAGAATCCCCAAGCAAACTTCACTTAAGCCCCCAATCTTTTTAATAGCCAGAAACTCCCCAGATGTACACCCCTTCCACCACCTGTACATCTCAATATGTTTGTCTGAAGAATAATTTTTAAATATAAATACCGTACATGTATGTGTGTGTGTGTGTGTGTGTGTGTGTGTGTGTGTGTGTGTGTTTGTGTAAAAGACACACTTCTCAACAAATGAATATATGAATGATTCACAAAAAAGGTCCTTGTAACGCAGATGGTCCGTATGAAACCGATGAGCCATTTTGGACCTTCCTTCCCCTGAGCACTACATTAGGCCCAAACAGGGGAGCCACATCTGGAGAGAGCATAAAGTAATATTATTAAGCTTTTGCCCTTTTTGTAACAATTGAAATGTATCCATTATGTTGCCGCTGCACGCGTAATTGCTTCTCCATTTTGTTACCGCTGGACGCAATTTTGCTTGCAAACAACGTGATTATTGGCATGATGCAGAACAAGCGCGAGGGCACGTAACGCCCCGAAACGACGTACATAAAACGGGTGTTAATAAAAATGCTAAATCATATGTTTAACGTGGCATTGACAGAGGAAGGAGATAATTAATAACATTAAATTACATTCCGATCTGGTAAATTCTGTTATGAATCAACAACAGGCATGGGACTTCAGAGACGCTAAATATAATAAAAAAAAAAATACATATATATTTTTTCTGTAAATTACAGCAAAGTCAGTAATTTCGGTAACGGTGGCTCTGTTTAACATTATATCCTCGTTACGTTCTATTTTTAATTCTATTGTTAAACGTGAATGAGTGAAGCGCAGTCAGGCATGCAGCCCTCGGTGGGACTTGATATTGACTTTCAGATTTAGATAGTCCTTACATTGATTTTGTATTGTAAAATGTTAACGTGCCCAATGTGATTTGGGCAGCTAGTCGACCTTGGACCCTCAGAGATTTTTTTCTCCACACGTGGAGATTTTGGTTCATCTACTATGTTGTCGTGTGCCTTTAGCCTTGATTGTACCTCTTTCAGAACGCTGTCATTCTCTTTAATAACCGCAATTCGTTCGTGCAGCGCGCCTTGAGGCATTTTGTTGCGAAAGGCGCTATATAAAAATATACCGAATTGAACTGAATATGTGGAATAATTGTTTCAGAGCATTAAACGTGAAATTTCCTATAATCGCATCACTGCCGACATGCAATATCTTACTAGTTTAGGACAACTGCTTTGTGGCCAGTATGAGTTTAGACACTTTTTGTTCATTATACTTTCATTTTGAACAACATATTTGCATGGCCTATATTTATATATTTATTTTATACAAAATTACAAAAGAGTCTAAAACTGCTGACTGCCGTGTAACACCATGTACGTGGGACAACTTCTTGTCTTGTCTTTTCTCTTTCGTCAGATATTTTAATCACTAACCACTTTGTACTTGTATTAACATTAGTACGAACTCTAAAAACACGCAAGCATGCAATCCGCCTGCACCGCCTTCAAAACTATGATCATACATGGATGAAGCACTGGTTCACATACTGTAATGGAAATAAATGAGATTGTGAACTACAGGTGTTATTTTCAAGTATGTCCTAGGACAATTCAGCCCGGTTAATATTTAAGTCACTCCGAAAAAACCGCTGTCGCATTACGGTGACACTGAGTGACAAAGGGGCGATGCTTTGATATGCGTTGTATACGATTTTTATTACTGTGTTCATTTCAATATGATCTTAACTATTGAAAGTAACAGGGGAGTACAAAAAAAAATTGAAATGTACAAGTGCTGAAACGTCAGGGAAAGCGCAGCATGCTGTACAGACAGTATTAATGTTGGGAACTTCATCGCAGCTTTCTCTTTGCCGTAGCTCTTACCCCACCCGCTCCTCACTTTTCGGATATTTCATATGCCAATAATTAAAATTGTGCTAGACGACGTGACGCATTATTTTTAGCTATTGACTTAAATTTAACGCATTTCAGACCGTTTCTGACAAACGGTAATCCGACTTTTCACAACTAACGGTTACACTGAAGTGGAAAAACTCGAGCAACATTGCATGAGTTAGTTAAAGTAGCACTATTTTAAATCCGATTACTTTGTTTATTTTTCTAGTTAATGTATCCGCATTTCAGCTATAAACTGAACTTTACAGAAACTCGTCACTTGATGTACACGCATAAGCGAAAACAGAGTTTAATTTTGACGGCCTGTATTACTAACGTTATTAGGAATTAAACGAACAAAATTTGAGACGCAACAGTCAGGATGATCAAAAACTCCTACCACTAACCAAACAGTCCATCAATGGTAAATATTTATGCATAAACGCAACAAGTTGCAAAAGATCAACTCCTACGAAGACTGCTGCTTTTTACTATTTCAAACGTGAGGTGCTACTGTTGGAGAAAATGAAGAGTAGATCAGCAATAGTTTTTAATCCCACCAACCTGTCTCCTCGCAGCTCTGGTTAAAGGCTAGTGGATCAATCGGATGAAATACCTGCAGCACTTCTTCTATAAAACGACACTGCTCCCAATTCACTGATGCTTTGACATCAGCTGGAAAGAATAAACTGTAACAAAAATCGTGACGTGACCATTTAAGTCACTAGATGTGCAGAGGCAGCGCTACAAATAAAGCGATTATTGTCGAGACGGCAGCAATGCTCCCGGTTTCTGTCTTCATGTGGTCTTTATCCTGGCTTTGCCCTTCTTGCCTGGGAAATTTCATACTTAACAGACAGTTACCGACGTCACTGACCACACCCTCTAAATCCCCCCTTACCCTTAGAAATTGACCGTCATTTGCAACATTTTTAAATTATTTTTTATATAAAGAAAATGTATTCTGCATGCACTTTGACAACTTCTCATATGTGCTTGTGGACACGGTAAAGATGCAGGAAGCTACCAGATGTTTCATTGTTTAGATTAGTGAAACGATTTATCTACGCCGATCAACTACTAGATAAATAAACAGTAAATAAAGTTAAAATGATGAAACGTTACAAATTTTGTCTTGTAGTGCTTTAAAAAAATATTCAGGCGCGTCTGCGGTTTATGACATAAAAGTTAGTAGGAAACAACGTATGGAAAAAGTCCAGTGATCGCTACATTTGAACTGTGAACAGCCCTAAAAGTAATGGACCGTGAGAAATGATCACCGAAGTTTTCAGATGAAAAATTACTACACGGGAAAACCCCAACTTTACAAAGCGATATTTTCGATTTATGACCGATTTCCTCGGTCAAAGAACACACCGGCATACGTCTGTATCTGAATTTTTTAATTTCCTATAGACTTTTGGTTTTTTATGTCTACACTTCGGTATTTATATTTTAAATCCAAAGTTAATCTGAAACGGTGTATGGAAAAGACTTTATCAAGTGGAAATAAGGCTATCTAGCGCAGAATCATTTACGAAATATCCTCTGAATTTGTGTGTATGTTGCAGGAATATTAGGGAAGCCAAGAATAACCCACGCAAACTCTACAACCAGGTCTTCTTATTAGGAAGTATGGTTACGGTTCACTAAAGCAGAGTACTGTATTGGAATTATTTGAATTGAATTTAAATTGTTGCCTGCAGTTATATGAGTTTCATTATTAAATGTCTATCTTTGTTCAATAAATTGACCTACTACATAAGGAAACTGCACAAACCTAGATGTTTAGTTGCTAACTACACCTGGAAACACACATATTAATTTATCAAATTTAACTTGTGCTCAAAATATTTATCTCTATCGTGGTGAAATCATATTACAGGAATTTCATTTCAAATGTTTTTATTTATAAATATATTTTCCCATGTAAACAGTACAAACGGATTCAGTATCCTCATTATTTCTGATTTACACTTACTTTTCAGTAAGGAATTTTTACCATTGTTAATTAATTATCAGTACTATCGTATTTTCAATTCAATTCAATTCAATTTATTTTTATATAGCGCCTTTCGCAACAGCATGCCTCAAAGCGCTTTACAGA
>JABJVR010002414.1:0-17424 GCA_025773905.1 Chitala chitala
TTCCACCATGTAGGCACCAGAGAGGAGAAGAGCCTAGGTTTCCCAGATTTTAGGATAGGTGAGACCAGTCTCTTCCCCCTGGCAGACCGCAGAGGACAGGAGAAATAGGTCATTTTAGTAGACCAACGCAACTTACAATATTTCATATCTGTTACAATGAGCTAGTGCAGGGTGTCTTGCTTAAGGACACACCTGGTGGCTGGGCTAGGATTTGAACCAGTGGACTTCTGCACCCTAGCCTGCTGTTCCTAGCCACCTGGCCACATTTTTGAGAGATATTGTTAATGTTATATTACGTTAACATGTTGTCACTGGCCCTTGGAATCCTCCTAGCTTTCCACCCTTCTATGACATCCCTGCTTAGGGTCAATTGGAGAAGGTCATTTTAGAAAAAACCATATGGGATTTGAAGTTGCCTGGCAAACTGCATTTGCTGGGGCAATTTTCCGTCAGTAACTAAAACTCTGTAGTGACAGCTGAAACGGGTTTGGTTTTTCTCTTCTAGTTAATGGTGTACATTACCTGAAGAATGGTGTCACTGTAAATGCAAGAAGTCTCAGGAGCTGTCCAAGTAGACTGCTCAGCAGATAAATGTTTCCTCACAGATAAATAATTAATCACTGGCCTTCATCCTGACCGACAAACATAACTAACATGCTCAGTATCTCCTGATGGAGAAAAAAAGGCATTTTGAAAATATTTCATATTGTTTAGTCTTAACTTTAGCATCAATATTCTTTCAATCTGCAGAGAAAGTATGTTGCTTTTCTGTGTACTTGAAAAAGCCAAATTATAACATTTCCACCTTGTCTGTTGTGATCTCATGAAACAAACTGCTAATTAATCATAACTGAACTTGGATGTGTTCCATCAGTCACTTTGTCACTTTAGAAAATGAATTTACCTTTTTACTATAAATACAATAATTTTGAGTAGTAATCTTGATTTTAAGCTTAATTAAAATTTTAAATTGTGTTGCATAAAATGCAAAGTATGGTGAGGACATTTTTTGAGTATAAGACAGAATTACTAAAAAAGCATTTTAATGAGTTTGACCTTAAAAAAAAGTGCCAGAAAGAACAAAATAAATCAACACACTATGTAAATACATTTACATTTATTCATTTAGCAGACACCTTTGTTTAAAACAACTTATGAATAAGAGTACATGTGCATATTAAAAATGAGGTCAGACAATATCTGAGAATCCAGCTAACAGTAAGTGCTGAGGTGTTCCCTGAAGAAATGAGTCTTCAATAGCTTATGGAACATGGACAGAGACAATGAAGTTCTCAAAGAAAGGGGCAGCTCATTCTATTTCGGTGCCAAAAATGAGAAGAGCCTTGGCCTATCATTCTTCAGCCGGTGTGCAACCAGTCTCTTTCCGTTGGTGGACCATAGAATGCGGGAGGGGATATAGGTCTTGATTCAGGACTGGAGATAACTTGAAGCAGTCCCAGCGATGGACTTGAAAATAAGCATTAGGGAACTGTATTTAATGCAAGCCTGGATTGGAAGCCAATGAAACAGAGTAACGTGTCTGTTTAGGAGCTATGCAGACTAGATGGACTGCAGGATTCTGAATCCTCTGAAGAGGGCTAGCTGCAAAGGCTGGTAGACCAGCCAGGAGTGAGTTGCAGTAGTCCAGTCTTGATATGACTAATGCTTGGACCAGGGGTTGAGTTGAATAGTCTGTTAGAGATGGTCTGATCATCCAGATATTGTATAGGGCGAAGTGCTGGAGTCTGAAGCAATGTGGTCGGAGAATGTCAGATTGTTGACATCGTTAAACCAAGGTTTTTCACTGATGTTCCAGATGTTACAGATGATGTGCCAAAGTTGAGAGACAGCTCACAGGGAATGGAGTTCTTGGCCAGGATGACCAACAGCTCAGTGTTGGACAGATTCAGAAGCAGATGGTGATTTATCCATTCTGAAAACGTGGAGCACCTAACTGCTGCTTTTCACAGCAGATGTGTTACTTCGTGAGACTAGCGTTTGTTGTGATGCGGTAGCCGCCTAGAACGATAACACATTTCAACTGAAGACCTTCTAAATGTTTTGCCTTCAACCTCCAAGTTTTGCTTTATCGTTATAGAGATAACTGACCCAGGTTCGACACCCGCTCGGTCCATTACACTATGTTTTACCTAACAGAATGACTTCAGGAATACGTTTCGATTTTCTAATTACTTTCTTGTCTGATTTTGACAGATTGCTGCCTGCGTTTCATTTTATACATAACAGAAATGGAAGTTTAAAATTCCCACGATACGCATAGCTCTACTATGTTATAGCAGATATTGACACAATACTTTCTGTTGTTTTAAGTTTATTTTCATCAAATTGGTCAACATGACGTTAGTAGCACTGAAATGCAAAACCAATAACTTAAAAAAACGTAATTTAATTACAAACGTCTAACTTTACTCGGCTGATGTCAAATACCTAACACTACAAATCCCATCATGCTGCTAAATCCTTCCCATCATACTGCTCTGCGCGTGTCGTGGGCGTGGATTCTCGAGTGACGTCATTGATTGACAGTTAGCTGTCAGAGACGGGCTCGCTCTGCTCTGTGGAGCGCGCTAGTAATTTTTTTTCCCTTTTGGTATTGCAGCGGAGGTCTTAGTTAACGAAGAGGCGGCAGAGAACAGCTCTCGGAAGAGACGTACTGCCAGCCGTCCTAGAATCAAGCCCTCATTCTCGGCCTGGTCATGGACGAACAGGCAGGGCCAGGCGTGTTTTTCAACAACAACAATAATTCGGTGTTGCCGGGAGGCGGCAAAGGACCTCTGTCCGAAAGTGACGGAGGGGAGGCCGTGAGAGCTCAGTACAGCATTCCGGGGATCCTGCACTTCCTGCAGCACGAATGGGCCCGCTTCGAGGTGGAGAGGGCGCAGTGGGACGTGGAGCGGGCCGAATTACAGGTACACTACGGGCCTCTCGGCGTCTGCCGTCATTCTGTGTTAAATTTTTTGCACATTTTTGTCTACGGAAGTTTTTGGCTGTATGAAATTTCACTGCTTTTGCAGACAGTCTGAAAAAACATGTAAACGGAAAAATACGTCAAAGATAGTGGCGGGCTTCCTTTCCAGAAATTCAAAAATTTTCGTTCGTTTAGTTTAAATTTGTGTAGTAATGGGCGTTTTAAAGTGGAGTTGAGATCAGCGAAGCCTTTTCCAGGTGTGATTAAAATGGTGAGAAGTATCGGAATGTAAAATTGCCTTTTAAACGTAAAAACCGGAGTCGTTGGTCGAAATGCAGCAGCCTGTAGTGATTATACCGCTACCGGATAGTTTTGTTTACTGCTATATACATTTGCCATGCGTTTGGAGTTTGAAGAATGCAAGTTTAAAATCTTACAGTAGTTGGCTAGCTAACTTGAGTAGCTGGTTAGAGACAAGTTTTCAGAATTTGACATCTGCTAATCTAAAAAAATTATGCTGATAATCGTTAGGAGTTTAGCTGTTCGGTAACGTTTTAATGTTTGACCTGCTTGATTGTAACACTTGTCAGCTCCTAGTAAAAGCAATTTAATTTAACGGGTTAACTGGGATTTTCAAAATCAAGAAGGTTGTCATGAACACCCAAATGCAGCATCGCCAGATTTATCTTAACTCGTCATTAAAAGATGTTTAACGTAGGGAATTCTTAGGTTACTGATGAAGTCATGAGTCATGACTGGTGATGTATGTAAACACTTGAGCACAGTTCGGTCTGATGTATTTTATATATTTTAAGATGGCTTTTTTCTGAAGGGACGATTGAAGCCTTTTGTACTCGTTGCAAATCGCAAAACGCATGAAGATATTTTGTTTAAATTGTTTAAATGGTCGGATTTGTTGCACCGGTGAATCGGTGCTGTTTCTGATTCCTCGGGTGTCTGCTGGGTAGTGCAACTCATGGTGTATTTACTTAGTTTGAGATATGTACATGCGGCAGGAAAAGTTACATATTTCCAGACATTTAAGCGCTATTCGTCATCATCTTCATTAAATTGATTGGTGAACATAAAGCATGTATTACTTTAGCCAACCCAAACGCATTTGACTTGCTGTTCTAAACTTAATTGCGAAATTCTGTTGTGCCAGTGGCATATCAGGAAAAACAACATAAAATAATGTTTCTGAATTCCAGCCAAGATTGTTTTGAGGTAATATTTAACCTTTGATATTTTCATACAAATGCATTGCATCGTTGACTTCACTGTTGTAATAGGCTAAGTAAGGGTAAGAGCATAGTATATATTATTTTGATAGTCCTTGCAGAAATTAGATGTTTTGTAGATTGAGGTAAATGTGGTGTTAATCTTCTGATGTGTGTTGTTACACATTCAGGCGATCAAGCTTTATTTTGTGTCCGCTTTTTATTAAGCTGTGTTTTTAAGGCTTTAGACTGTATACCATGTGCGGTTATGCCCTGTAAGCTGTCCTTCCTCCCTGTTCCTTCTTAAATAAATCAACAGGATGAGTCAACAGTCCTGCGCAATGTAAAAACATTGTCTTTGAGGTGTTAGCTGCCTCTGCTGCTTTTTGAATTAGCCGGATGCTGTTTGCCTGCCTGCTTTTGGGAAGTGTCTACATGTTGTGAATTAAGCAGAGCAGGAATCCTGCATGATTGTTAAAGTTAACACACCCCCACCCCCAATGTTTTTGAATTGTCATATCTCTGTGGTGCAGAAATAATTGTTTTAAACACTGGTTTGACAGGTTGTCCTTCAAAGTTGTTGTATTGATGGTATAGTTGCAATTTATGTACATAAAATATCACTAAACTCTGAGGTTTCTTATCCCTTATTAACAGGATGAAACTGTATAAGGTCATGGAAACAAGTGTTGTCTGTCTTTTGCCTCCATCCCCACATGAAGACTTTGATTGTACCTTCTGCACTGCAAATGACAGAATTATAATAAGGTGGTCCCTCTTGTTGCCATGGGCCCAGCTAGTTGTGTTCAGCTGGTCTCTTACAGTGTTTTAATATATAGGCTTCTGTGATAGAGGATTTGTGTGATGTTTATAGAGGCACAGTGCAGCTGTTCAAGCAGAGTCAAGTAAGGTTTGTTTTCCAGAAACCTGGAATACTTGACACGTGTCTGTGATTGGTCAGTCTGCATGTACATATGTAACAAAGGATTTCTGCCTTTTGCAGCGAAATCATGTGACTGCTGGTATTCAGTGTTCTGCATGAATGAAAAAGTATATTGCCAGCAATTAAGTGGCAAGAAGGGGGAGGATTTGACGATTTGCTGTAATGTGAAGATACTTTTTTCACAATAAATATTTAATGCTGTTTTTCATAAATATAATTATGTGTTCAGTTACTTCATGAATATGGAGCCTTGAATTTTGATTTAACTGTGTGCAAAGCTTTTGCTTCTTCTGTGCATACCCAAATTCCCGTCCATTTGAACTACTGATGGCTCACTGATGGCTGAGTGAGTACTACTGTGCAGTGATGTCTCCCATGTAGGTATTACACAGCTCAGGTCACTGAAGCATCACTTGGATGGGATGTGGTGTGTGCCATGTACCCAAAATTGCAGATTCAGATTGGCAGCAGAGTGACACTGTTCAGTGTCACATGGGTCACAGCTACTTTTTGCCTGACACATTGTCAGTTGGTTTGCTGTTTAAAATCTGTGCTGGTGAAATATGAATAAGGGAGCTGATCCGTAAAAGAGTGTAATGTCATTGCGTGCATTAACTTGACATCATATTTGGTTGTGACTAAGAACTTGTGCAGGTCAAACACTAGAAGCCGCTGTAACTCTTGAAGGTTGAGCTGGCTGATTGTATTGTCATTTCTGTATTTTGTCATTGTGGCCGTAGTGTTGTCTTTAGTATGTCAGAACGAGGGCTGACTAATGCTTGGTGTCATTTCTTTCCCTTAATTTTTGAGTTTCTTATCGACTTGCTCCTTTTCTGTTTGTTCTCTACTACATTCCTTCATCCTTTGTGTTTTAAAATTCAAGCCAGCCGTTCACCTGAAACACCTTGCCTTTTGTGGGTTTTCTTTCATGAGGCACTTTGGAGAAGCGGTTTGCATGCACCATGTGGTTGGTGACACAGCAGCGGGGGCGACAGCTCCCGTTGCCATAGCGCTGTCTTTACGTAACCTGGACAGTGAATGCCAATGTATATGCTCTAGGTGGGTGCTTGGCAGAACCAATCCTGCCAGTCATCTTTGGACTTCCAGCACTGGTTATGTGTGTAGCCAAGAAGGGCCTGTTCTTCAGTGTGGTTATTTATGAATCCTGTGTCACTCTGTGTCTGACAACCCAGTGTCCAGTGTTTGATACAGGTGCAGCCTTAAGTTGGCTTGTGTCTCATGGATGTGTTGGGTGGCTTTACCTTGCAAAGATAATATAGACCAGGAATTGTTTGTGGGTGAGTGCTATGGCTTTTGATCCTGAAGATCTGCACAACATTACTACTTATCTACCATATTTTATGAATATGCTTCCGCACCACAGTTGCGGAGGTGGAGTCAGGAGTCTCCTAAGCAGTGCTGAAAAGGGTCTACTGTGATCAGCTTTTCATCAGCTGAGGTTTTATGGGCTCCCAGACATGTACTGGAGACTGACTTGTATATTTGGTTTAATGTGTACACACAACACACACACACAGCTTCATTCCAGGCCTATTCTTATGTGGTGTATAAAGACAGGCTTCTCTGCCATGGTGGACACATGTGGCAGCTGGCTGGTGTTATCTGCCGCACAGAGTTATCTGGGAACACCCCTGATCCAGTCGTTGTTGGACAGTACGCTGGGAAAGTGTCCTATGATAACGGAGCGCTAATGCTTGTGATGGCCTGGTGACAGATGTATGAGAGGTGAGGGTGTGGGAGACTGACGTTTTTCTGCCCCTACTCCTAAAGATGGGATTAGAAAGGAAGTGGTGCCATGAAGTCAACAGAAATACGTAGATTTTTTTTTTCTAAACCTGTGAAGGATTTCAGTACTTATTTTATATGCTTTAAGGGAGTAGTTGCATGTTATGCACACCACAAGCCATCCTCATTTATTGAAGACATTCAAAAATGTCAGACGTTTGTACTCGATGCTTTGTGCAGTGTAAATTGCTTGAATTTGGTACGAGGGATTCCTATCAGTTTAGCAACATTAAGCTAGAAGCCCCTTTCTCTTAAAACTGTAAGTTTATTGGATCTGTGAGTTTAACTGCTAAACAGATGAATGATTCTAGTAGGGTTTGGTTTAAGGCTTGTGGTAAGGCTGTTAGTGAGTTCCAAGTTTAATGGCTGCTGTTACCCCTGTTGGCATTTCTGACCCCCTGATCCGGCCTTTTTCCTCTCTTCGCTCTGGTAACCTCTTCCTGTCATTGTGCTTCTTGGATTAGTGGAGGGAGTTGTCGCATTCAGAATGGCGTCTCCTTTTACTAGTGAAGAAACGGAAGCTGCCGCTGATGTCGTTGGGACCTGTGAGCACTGTGTTCTGGAAAATGCGTAAATCTCAGCACCTCACCATGGAATCTGACCTGCTTTAGGCTCCTGGATTTTGCACTCAGAGGATGTTGAAGCAGCAGTCTTCTGTTTTCTCATGTGCTGCCATGATTGTCAGTTGGTTAATTTGCCCTGATACCAGTGGGCTTGGCAGGACGGGGATCTGCAGAGGACAACCACAGTGTGGACTACGTGATGGATCTAGGAGAGGATGTTATCAGGGCAGCTGTTTGTCCCAGTGAGCCTTGCCTGTACTGCAGGCTGTAATGTTTGGTGTCAGCAGCTTTGGAGGAGCCTGGGTTTTGTATCATGCTTGTCTTATCAGCTCACCAAGGCGTTATGGGACAGAGGAATGTCACAAAGCCCTTTGGTGCTGCTGCAGGCGCGAATTCGCTTTTAAAAAAATAATTTTTTTTTTTTTTTTTTTGGGACAGGGAGGGGGTTGAGGGAGGTGTCTCTTCCTCTCTTAACCACTCATTGCTGTAACACAGTCTGTGACGGCTTCAGTGCGGTTATTGGTTTTCATCACATGACTTCCTGCCCCAGGGCAGGCAGCCTGCAAACATCAGCCTGCCACACAGCCTCCTGCATGAGCCCGCCTTACAGAAGCAGAGTGCTCAAACTGGGTCGCTCTTTCAGGCTGATCTGCAAGCTCCCTGCTGTGAGGTGCTTCAGTGTGACCTTTGATCACCAGATTCCTAGTTACTGTGGATGTCAGCCTAAAGCAGTTGCGTGTCTAGTTTTAGTCCGTTTAGTTTGTCACTCTTCTGCGGACGTGCTTGCATCTGTGTGCATGTACGCACACATGCATACGCTCGCTCCCGTTAACACAAAGGCAGCTTCTCTGTACTCGGTAGGGTACGGCACAGACCATTAAACAGCGCTCAGCGAATGCACAGACACGCTTCCCACAGTGGGCACACACCGCCTCGATTCATGCGCGGGTTGGCTGGGGGGGGGCTGCTGCAAAGGAAGCTGGCTGCCGGCTCAACTGGATCTCTTTGCATGAGGACAAGGCTGTGCTTTATGCTGAGTGCTGAGGGCTCTAGTTGCCGTGGCTGTAGGTGAAGAATCAGAGGCCCATTTTCCGCACACACTCTGGTGTGATCCCGTAAATGCATGTGTGCGGTCCAGTCCCGTGTAGATGGCTGGGAGCAGTGTGTTGACCGGTGGTGTCATACTTTCTCATTTCATTGGTGTGTGTGTGATCGAATGTTGCACAAGTACCATATTACTATGAAAGCAGTCTGACCCAACTGCTTCATTACTGTGTGAGGGGTGTTTGTGTTGTCCTTTGTGTACCTCATGTTAGCTGCAAACTGAAATTTGGTACTAATGTTTCCTTTTGTTCCTCTGTTGTAAACAGAGGTTGTACTGTGAGTGCATTATCCCTGTTGTATAGTGCTTGTTTTTGAAAGTTCTCTTTTGATGACTTTTTGCCTTACCCTCTCTCCACCCACAACTTTCCTGATCCAGATTACCTGGTGAAATGCTATAGGTGTTCAGGTGTGTTGAGCCACCCGTCTAATGTACCAAGCACCATTCTCCGCCACCGTTGTCTGGCAGTTACAAAGATGGTAAAATCTGTGTACACACCCACTTCTGTGCACATAGGAAAACAATACCTGTGCTGCAACTCTGCCCTGTCCCTTCTTCTGTTATCACCTGTGATCCAGTAACCTGTAACCGGCACACCTGTGCTGACACACCTGTCACCACCTCTCAGCATCGTTGCTAGCTCGCCACAGAGGATTATGGGACAGCAGTTCATAGTCACTACTGTCTTTGCACTGAATGCTGTAGCAGGTCTGCCAGGTGGTTCAGAGTGGCGAAGTCACCCACAGAGCTAATGTGCTGGTGGGTGTATGGTGATGATTGGTCCAAACTGTTAAGGTGCAGTGCCTGACAGCACAATGCTAAAGAATTTCCTGCACTGTGTGATGACTGATGGCAGTGGCCAGAGAGCTGTTTAAAGTGACCCAGCCCATTTGTGCTCACAGTTTTTTTTTTTTTTTTGCCCAAAGGCCAGTTAGGTGGATCATAATTCCTGTTACTTTTTAATTAGCTGGGTAAACAGGTTTGCTTGTTTAGTGCTCATTAGCAGAGGTCACATAGACACTGACCTCAGGGCTGGAAATAATCCAGTAATGTCTGCCAGCTTCACCCAGCACAGTCCTGTGTACAAGTGTGGAAAATCTTTCTATCTCTACTCCACCTCTCCTCCTTCTCTCCCTTTTTGTAATTTTTATGTTTTAATCATCTCTCTTTCTTCTCTATGTGGATTTGCAAAATGAGTGAATTATTCAGTTGTGAATGTGATTTCAGTAGCGACTTTTCTCCTGGAAGTCTCTAGGGGAATTATATAGTTTGTTGCTGCACAGTCAGTCCTTTACAGCTGTTCTGCTTCGTGGGTTTGGATTGATCTTGTGTTCATACTGCTGCTTACATTATACCATGCAATGAATGATGCATAAAGTAACCTTTTAAGCAACAAAATCAAAGGTGATCAAGGCAACTCTGAGCTTGGTTCTTGCAAGGATGGTGATTCTGCATAGCTGGGGGTGTTACAGGGTTGATTTTGCCGGTGAGTATAGAGAAAGTCAAAGGATTGTGGCTCTCTATGTGACTTCAGTCACAAAAAGGTGTGATGTTGAGGTAAGGGTAGGGACAGGGCCAGACTGCCTGTTAAAAAGGGGGTGGGGGGGATGCACATTTTGAAGCACCCATGAGCTTCTCCCTCTCCTCAGCCCTTTCCCTGTGATTATTTTTGTCCCTGTGTGGAGCCACCCTAACCAGGCCAGTCTCTGCCTTCATTAATGGCACAGAAATGGGCTTATGATAGTGTGAGCAGAGGCCCATCACGCCCAAGTGGGTTACCCAGTTCTACATGCATGTAGGCCACACACTGCCATGCCCCATTCAGTGTGTCTTCATTTTTAGGTCTGTGACAGTCCTTTTGATTTTCACTTAACCTGCTGGGTTTCCAGGACATCTGGAATAGGAAAGGTTGCAGTTGAACCTATAAAACCTACAAGGCAAGAAGGTTATGTTAGTAACTTGAAGCTCTCACTTTCCAGCTCTTCAAACCAATCAGTCTACTTCCCTAACTCAAGAAGGATTATGTTGTCATTGTCACAGTCTTGCTGGCACATAGAATCTCCATCGTACATATTTGCTGTTTGATGTTATATTGTTGTGCATCTTAATTTTTTTTAAAAAGACTTGTTAACAGTCTGGTGTTTCTTTCAGGTGGTGCTAAGTTAACTGTTGGTACAGGTATGCTTTGTGTAGTTTCATGACACTATACACACCTGTCTTCCCCACTGTGGACTTGCAGTAACAACTTCAGTCTACAGTGTAAAGGTTTATTGTAGTTATTTACTTCTGCTGAGCTACTTCATTGCTGTCCTGCTGCATTGCTTCATTATGCCAGTTATAAATCTGCCCATAAGTCGCTTTGTTCACACCTCCATTCACAACAGTGTGCCTCGTTTGTCGTGCAGCTACAATTCTCGCCCTGCGTGCAGCTCCATTGAGCCATGTTCCTAACACCCATGAAGAGCAGCTGGATTAATTGCACAGAAGTAATCAAATTATGAATCCAGAAGATTCTTGGGAAAGTAGAGCATGCAAAAGCTCTTGAGGCATGAAGGGCAGTGAGAGGGCAGTCTATGTTTCAGAGGGAAGAAGGAAATCAGTAGTGATTTGTTTGTGTGTACACATGCGTGTGCATGGTGCTGTTTAATACAGTTTTTAAATACGACTCCTCATTATTTTTTCTTTTCTCCTCCTTAGCCCGCCAAGACATTATTGATGAATGTTTTTGTGTAATTAATCTGAATACATACTCAGTGACCGTACATGATGGATGACCGTGTATTTTTAATACCCTCAAGTGGCTGCACTGTCCTGACAGCAATCACAAGTGAATTATAATTGCTGGGAATGCAGTGGGGAAGTTTTCCTACATGCTGTGTCTCCAACTGCTGCTGACTCCAGAGCCCCACCCAGATTGTAGGTGTGTTTGTCTGTCTCTCATAAGGCTTGAAGATGTGTACAACAGGACGGTCACACTTGCGTTCTTCTATGGTGATTTAATAAACAGTTTTTTTTGTGATTTAGCTTCTGTTTGCTCCAAGTTCTAGAAATATCACGGTTTGCTATTGCGTATGTGGGACACACATTTCTGTAAATATTATGGGTAATTAACCAGCAATTTGACCAATTAAGCCACATGAATGACTGAGGAGAGCAGAGCAGGGTGAAGGTAGCGGTCTTGCTGCCCCCCCCCAGGAGTTTTGCTTCACAGCTGTAGTTAAGGAGGTATTTACGTATTGTGGGGCGCTAAAGTACCGTTGTTGATACTATAAAGAAATAAGAATGGTTGGATGTGCAAAATATACATTTTTTTAAATATATAAATTGTAAATGGCACAGCTGACTTGTGGAGAATTTTAAGTGGCCGAGGTACTGAGAAGCCTAGTGTCACTTGTTCCCTCAGCGATTGTTGCTAACAAGCAGTTTATGTAACATCAGATCACGAGCTGCGTACCATGCTGTTGCCTCGGTGTTAATCGCTCAGCAGAAAAACGAAAGGTTGCTCACGGAACGTCCCATCTGTTCGGATCGGTTTCCAGAACCACGTCGATAAAACGGAGGGAGCCTCGCCGATGCCTTCGCTTGTGGCTTTGCTGCTGGTGATGGTGATAAATGTGGCTGGTTTATGAGAACGAAGGCCTTTCTACGTCTGTAAAATGTCAAGCAGGCTGGAGCGTCAGATGGCCTGTTGCTGACTAGTTTTTCATGCCAATGCATGTCCTATATATAAACACTCTGGAGTGGAGCTGAGTGCCATGACAGTGAATTCGTGTTAAGAACATGACAAGTTGAGTTGGTGACTGGTTTTCTTGTTCCAAAAAACCACACAGGAAGCCTGCTGGAGGGCATTTGGACGTGGGGTATGTCTTAATGGCTGGTGGTATTGGTACTCATAACTAGGCGGGGGGCCTGTACATTCTGGATGTGTTGGATGTTAGTGTGGCCTCGGAGCTTTGTGGCGTAGAGTAGTTTGAGCAGCGAGAGCGGGGTGCCGGAGGCTGTCGGCCGAAGCCCAGCCGGATGAGTTCGGCCGCATGGCTCTGCGGAAGAGCTGACAGCGCTGGCAGAGAAGGAAAGACTAGATGGTCAACATCAAAGATTCAACAGCTCCATGGTGAATGGGCTCTTTCAGCCTGGTGCTGCTGTGCAACATTAGCAGGCTGTTCATGTGGGATAGGCAACACAACTGAGTAGCCGTCAGTTTGATCTTTACTGCTGACTGTTTTGGGTTTTCCTCCCATCATTCATCCTATCATTCATCCCATCATTCATCTTAAAAGCTCACAAGTATGTTAATTTTCGAAAAGAGAAATCCGCCTGTGCCTGATGCTGGGTGGTGTTCCTTGCTTGTTATGAGGTAGTTTGTTGTGCTTGGTCTTACCTACATGAGCACAGCTCTTCTGTCCTGTGTTATAAGACTGTCTGACCGAATTTCAACCCCCAGAGGCCTGAGAAGGGTGGCAGCGTCTTTGCAGCTGCATCGGACCTGCTTAGTAGTCCTCACAAACAGGAGTTGTGCCAGTGTTTGTCTTTTTCAGTGTTTGTGGAAGGTTAAGGGAAAAAAAAAAAAGTTTGTCAGTCATGTTTGAACTCTAGTAAACGGCAGCTTGAATGCAGTGTGTGGTGTATAGGGCTTCTTTGATTTCACCTATTGCTCACGTATAATTGATGGAAGATGAGCAGCTGCACGCGATTGTGTCCTTCCTTGGGCCTCATCTGTAATCTGAGCTGGGCAGCAGACCAGCTCCTGAAGGTAGCATAAAGCATGATGGTGCGTGTGTGCACGTGCGTACGTACGTGTGCTTGTGAGTGAATGTACTCCTTGCAGCTGATGCTATATTGTGCTGGACTGAAGCTGATACTGGAGTAGTGGGTCCTCTCATGCATGCTTGTAATCTGCCCAATGAATCATTTGCTTTACTGCCATTTTCAAAGGTGCCTTTGAGTTTAACTTTCTCAATTCATCTGTTAATCCGGGGTGGTCTTCTGATACTTCCTCTGAGAGTGATGTCTTTGTACCGTGTTGTATTCTTGAGTGATGTGCCCTCCCTTATAGTGGTGTCAAGGTCTTGGACCATGCAGTCAAAGTACCTGGCACTGGAGGCACCATTGACCTGAGAAAATAATCTTGTGATGGCAGCTGGGGTCAGATGTTACATAGAGAGCCCCCCATTGATTTGAACCTCCACGGCTGCAATTTCCCCACCGATCAGCCTTTTTACTCAAATGCTACCGCCTGCAAATAGCTCTCCACCTCAGATGTTTCTCAATACTAATTGTCATTTTATCAGTATGTGTGGGGTTTTTTTTGTTGTGTACAGATGAAAGTTCATTTCTCGTTAAAGTCTAGGCCCTCCGATAAAATCTAAGTCAGTCTTCTGTGTGGATGCACATGCGCATGTATGCTTTTGATTTGTTGTTAGATGTGAATTATATTCATTGTTAGTACTGGATTTGATCCCATTTGTGACATTGGTTCAGAAAATCCTTTTCAGGACAGGACAAAGTTTTTTCTGCAATAAGTGAGTGTGTGTTCGGGGAGGAAATAGTGTTGGTGGGGGATGGATGGTGTATATGTGCACTTTAGAAGGCACTTTAAGGGTTTGGCAGAGTTACTGTACCATGCAGGAATGCTTGGAATGTGCCCTGCTGGTAATCAGACTTGCCAGCCCATGTGTGCATTCTTGTCTGTAGATGTAGCGCATCAGGGTAGGTGGGTGGAAGTGGGGTAGTGAATGTGTAAGAGCTGCTTTCTAGCACTCCTTAACATAAATAACCTCTCTTCCCCAGGTGGATAGCATGATTGCAAACAGGTTTTACATATTCAGGACCACGTGGTGCATTAATAATATAATCCCTTATCCAGCCACAAATCATTTCCAGGCTCACAGGTGGCCTAGAGACCAAGGCAGGATATAACCTGGATGTGGGGTGCATGACCATCATAGGGATGTTCACATGGATGTGGTTTGAGCTTGTGACCTCTTGTCTACAGGATGAATGCCTTATTACACAGCCACCATGCCTACTGCGTTAAAATGTATTGAAATTGTTAGTGATTAAAGAGTGGCAGAGTAAGACGAAATAGAGTAGCAAGTTCTGTAGTGGCAGCAGGCTGTTTGAAGTGTCCTGCACTGCCTTGGAGCACATCTGTTAGTCCTACTGTTGTGTTTAGTTGTTGTGATATGCATGGTGTCAGGTACAGCAGAAATTAAAAGCTTGGATAAGAATAGCCTCATGTTCTAAAATGGCTTTTAAAAGAACAGGCCTTTCATTGTTTTCTTTTATAATCTTCTGTGGCCTGATGTGTTTGCACAGCTGTTGGCGATGTTTTTTTGTCACTTGTGCCCTTTCATTAGCTCGTTCTTACGTTTAGATTGCGTTATCCGTGGTGGGTTTGTGGCTGTGGCTGTGAAGGAGGATGACGGAGGAGAAAGCCACAAACACCGAGAAAGTTGTCGGGCAACAGTTACGAAGGAGGCAGACTAAATTTAGAGGACCACGGATGTTCTCAGGCAAAGGAAATCTCCAGCTGTGGATTTAAACAGGCATCCTGCCATTTAGTTATTGTTTGTGCTTGAAGAAGGCCATACCCTGTTGATCTGGCTGACTGCTTCATGGACTGTCCTGCTGGTAATGGAGCTGGGTGACAGCCTCTGGCTTCACCAGCAGCTTTTACAGATGGTCATTGCTATGTTTACAAAGAGAAGAGGATGAGGGTTTGGCCGGGTGCACCATGTTGTTGCAGCCTTTGACTTGTTTCCAATAAATTGGTGATAGGCATATGTTTGCTCTCAGCTAGTACAGCAGGGTGTTCTTTTAGCCTGGATAGATGGCCTGCCTAATTGGGATAACAGTACTGCAGCAATGTTAATGCTTTCTATCCAGGTAACAGCTGCTAAGAGAGCTCAGTCTTGTTGAGATTGACGCTGAAGGTGGACGGCCTGCAGTTTGGCGCTATGAGTCAGTCTGCATGTGGGAGGCAGAGCACGACGCAGCCCGTATCACCCAAGCAAACCATTTGTTCTCCATACAAACTTTCACAGTTAGTCGTGCAACTAGCCAGTCCAGTTTGATATTCCTGCCCACTGTGTGCTGAATAAGCCCACAGGGACACGCCTCCGGACAGCTTTTCTGGGATTCCTAGTCTGCCTTGTGTAATGGTATTTCCTCATCAAACCTCACCTGTTCCACCCCCCACCCCCCCAGCGGTGTTCAGTATGTAATCCTTGTCAGAAGGTCTTGAAGTAGGAGGTTGGATTTGGGTCAGAGGTTGGCTTTGTGCCAGTTAAACTACATCGTGTTTGGCCTTATGGGTGATATGAAGTGAGATGTTTTAATAATGGGTACTTTTTGTCCACAGGCTCAGATCGCCTTCTTGCAGGGTGAGCGGAAGGGCCAGGAGAACCTCAAGAAGGACCTGGTGCGCAGGATCAAGATGCTGGAATATGCTCTGAAGCAGGAGAGGTCCGTGCCCATTATCCGGTGACATTCACAAGAGCATTTTGGGAAATTTTTCTCCAATTCATTGTCAGCATAGTGTTTCCTTTCTCCTTAAATTATTTACATTTGCTAGTGCTTTTCCCAAGTGTTTCACTGTAATGGTCAGATAAAACACTTGTCCTTTACCCTCCAGTGAAATTGGTTCTCTTTACTGGTCCGTACCAGTAGTGTTCTGCAGACAGATCCAGAGAGTGCCAGTGCTCTCTTTTGCTTTTGCCTGGTTAGCTGGTCTACATGCACTCATCATGCCACAGTGGTTGTTACTGTCAGCTTGCTGCCTGCAGGACCAGGATGCATGTGCTTCTCTAAGCCTCACAAAGTGCCACCTTGGCCAGTGGAAGACTGGTGTGATCCTGTTATGTGCCGAGGGCCTGTAAAGCGATATGTGACGGTGTGTGGTGTGCATGGTGTGCTCCCCTGGCCTCCTTCCAGCCTCCGCTGCTGTGGAATCTGATACTCTCAGAGGTGACAAGGTCACTGTTCTATTTTCAGGGACGCTGTGGAATTATTAATACTCTTAGAGACTTTGGACCATGATACAGTTATATTGGGGTGTTTGCTCCATGCTGTCCTCCTAAACAGTGCATATACTGTATTTATCCTAATTAATGTGCATGATAATGTGCAAGGATCATTGTGTATAATAATACACATAATGTATGACAAATTGCATGCAGGCCGTGTCTATTTGAGGCCTAAATGTGCAAATTAAGTTTGAGTTTTTAAAAACACTTAAAAACAAGTTGTTACTAAAAAGCCTAACTTTTAAAAAAATCTAAAAATGAAATTCCCATTAACTCATTAATTGTCATTGCTTCTACGAAAATACCATAAACACGACAAATGCGGAATGAATTGTGCATAATTTGGTAAGAATAGCACAGATTTTGAAGACCTTATTGTTCTCAAGTAACTTCATTGTGGAACGAAATTGAAGGTGAATGTGTTGTAAAACTACAGATATCAGAAATTCAAGTTTTTACAAATTATGTAGCATTTTTGTGTTAATTAAATCTTGTAGAAAATGCGTATAATTCACTGCATTTACACATTCGTTCTCTGCAAATCCACACTTCTGAGCATTAACCACGTTTCTATGTCACCACTTTAAAACATGTATAAGGGGTGCACTTCACTGTGTCTCATGCTGTATTAGCTGCTCTGGCTTATTGGGTGAGGGCACATTTATTAGAGCGGCAGTATTAATTAGTAGAAATATGGTAGTTTTTGTTTGTTTCTCTTCAGAGATGATAGTGTGGTAGCTTGTTGCTCAGACTAATTGGTTTTCTGTTGTGCTGTAACGGTCTGTCGCCCAGGCTGTCTGTGCTGCGGTTTTCTGTTGTGCTGTAACGGTCTGT
>JABJVR010002415.1:0-11629 GCA_025773905.1 Chitala chitala
GTATAAAATATATTGTATTCATATTACTCAGTGCATCTGTTCATATTCTGTATATATATATATATATATATATATATATATATATATATATAATTTCCGGGACTTATTATTCCCAGATGCTGACCTGTTGATCACCAGGAGAAAAGTTTGCTAAATAATTATGTTCAATTGTGTGGTTGATGTTTTCTCAAAAAAGCGTTACTGACTGATCGCTAAAGCATCGGGATTTTTAGGCAAGTTCATTCGACTGCGACAAAAAACACCAAAATAAAGGTTACAGGTTTAAAGAGGTGACTATCCAATGGGATAACTACTCGCCACTCATGTTATCTCAATTAAATGTACACAATATCTGTTAAATATTGTGCAAGAATACATTTTATACTAGGAACTCAACCCCTTTTCGCCAACATTCACCTGATAAAAACAAAATGACATGCATAGCAAGATTCCTAAGCCACCACAGCTGTGTGCATTTAGCTTTAGGGTGAACTGCTCATTTAAAGAGTAGCGCGTGTATAGTGGCCAAAGACGTCTAATCTTACCGTAACCCACGACACCACTTGCTGTTTGCTTTCACGCCTTCAGTCTTTACATATTAAAACTCGTAGAAAAAAACAGTGCATTATGTAGTCAAGTAGTTAATATAAAGCCTTTGCAAATATTTGTTTTAATGAAGTAAAAACATTACAAAATTCGTGAAACCACAGTTGAAAAAATAAAACTATGTATATATGACACTTCATCCAGTCAGTCATATGATCCACTGTATGTATTTAAACATATATTTATTCTGTTGTAGTATTTGACAAAATCTGCAAATGTTAATAGTTATGGGCTATTTATATGCAATTCTTTGTAAGTTCATGGACAGTGAATGGTAATAGTATTGCAATAACATTTTGAAGTTTTCTGGTTAAATGCTACCCAGCACAATCAAGGTTTTATCACACCATCATATTTTCTGTGGAAGTCTAGATTTTTGCTGATTAATAAATAACACCCATGGTCTTAATGTTTGGGTATATAATGTGGAATATCACATAATATTTGTACTTTTACAATATATACAATAAATAAGAGATACAAATAAATGTTCTGTCCATTTCCTGTTGTTACGCTGACATATTTGGTCTAAATTAATTTATTCATATCATGGAGAACAGGATTTCTTTACCTCCATTACACAATAATATTCAAGTGGTACTGCACTGATATTGCAAATAAAAAACAAACACAGTTATATGAGAATACACAGCTGGAAATCACTCATACTACCCTTAGACTATCTCACAATACAAATAATGTTTTGATATGAAGACTTCCTCTACAATGTCAGCAATGAATTGCACAGGCACACAGCACTTTGGACGAATTGGTGTTTTAATACAAAAATGTAAATGGAAATAAATAAAAGCATCTTTATCAAGGAGCTCAATTGTGAAAGGTTTTCTAGTAGTCAACAGCAAAATTGGCCATCAATTTCAAGGAATAAACAATGCTACTCATAAATGAAAATCCACAAAAAATGTCTGGTTGGGCATTTCAGCCTTTCAGCATCCAAATGGATCTTTCAACACCGACACGCTACAAACCTGGCTGTACTTTCCTGATTTAAAAAAATCTATGTGACACTTCTTGAAACGTGTTTGAAGATGTCCTCTCTGGCCCTGACATAAGATTTTATAAAAACAAAATTAAACTCTTTGGCAGCTATTTCTCTGGCTGAGCGTGAGGACAAACAGACGACACACGCAGGAACCCAAGAGGTGGCTGCTGCTGGCGTGTTGATGAGCTGTCAGCGCGTTTGTGACGTCTGCACCTCAGCTGAGGAGCTGTGAGAGGCAGGTGGAGTGTTTGAAGCAAATCCTGTGAGGAGAAGCTTCAGGGAGATGTCTGGGAATTCTTGAAAGTTTATGAATTGCTTTCGGTCACTGTTTGTTAAGGGAGTTCTTCTTGAGGAAAGGAGTTGATGGGACAGTATGCAACTGTTGGCAGCAGTTTGCTTTTGGTCGCCGTTCATTCATTTTTTTCTAGGATTGCATGTTTTAATGTGTATCTCTCCACAAAACAACAAGATAGTCCTAACAAAAAGCACACCACAGTTCTGTCCACAGACACACCAGCAGCATCCAGGTATAAAGCGTTGTGGCAACAGGGCATTGCCAAATTTTGAAATATATAGGGAGAGATATGTGCAGCTGAAATTCAAAAACTTGCATACTCCTAGAGTTTTGACCATCACAAGCAAATTACAGAACCTACCAGGAAAACCTGTTTGGTTTAAAATCGACAACAGATTATTGTATGAGAAATGTATGTTTTAAAAAACGGTTACTGACAAATTACCGCATACATTTGCTTATGAACATGTGTTTTTGGTCGTTGAACCATATTTGAATTTTTTTTTTATGATGGGTTTCATCTTTTCTTCTCATCATTTGCAGGAAAAGCTTCACATCCCCCCATCCCCTAAACAGTCTTTGTTAAAGTTGTTGGAGTTGCTCCCCCCCTCCCTGCTTTCACACCAGGCCAAACATTTCCCCCTGAAGCCCCAGCAGCTGCTCACTCTCAGCCAAGCTGCCACTCCTCAAACAGGCTCAGTCTGCCCATCAAAGGCTCCCTGTGTCGGACTTAGCCACTGTCCGCGCTCCTTATGAGCCTCCTTCCTTCCCCTCTGAGGCCTCTGTTGTGGCGGGGGGCTCCTCTGTGCTGGGAGACTGTGCTCCATCTGGTCCATCTGGGAAGGGGGGTACAGCATATTTTAAAAAAGAAAAACAAAAGCAATATTGAGCATTGCATATTAATAAAGAATTAATATACATAAGCAGAGAGAAAAAGAAAGTAAAATGGTCAGAATTAGCAAAATTATAAACATTACATTTATGGTAACACCACAGCACATAATCACCTAGTAACATACCATCATAACGCAAATAAACATTTTTGGTTTAACTTTAATACATCCATCCATTCATCTATCCATTCACACCGCCTTATCCAAGTCAGGGCCGCGGGAAGCCTGGAGCCCATCCCAGGAAGCACAAGGCACAGGGCAGGGGACACCCTGGGCAGGGCGCCAACCCACCACAACTTTAATACAATGTAGTTCAAAATTAATTTCAGAAATTAAGTGAAATTTAAAGGCACATGTACACATTGAGCCTCACTGTCAGACCATCTAACAGCTTCACACAACAATGTAGGTCTTCAGTCCCAATGGACTGAAGGAAAAAGGTAAATCCATAGTACTAATTTTACAGATTTACAGATCACAGGACACAAGCTAGCAGCAGCAGGCAGTCTGTCAGGCTGTGAAAAGCAGCATCTACTCATTTTTACTTTTACTCTGTGGTGCACAAATATAAAGTCGTGTGTGCATGTGTGTGTGTGTGTGTGTGTGTATGTGTGTGTGTGTGTGTGTGTGTGTGTGTGTGTGTGTGTGTGTGTGCATATGTGTGGGTTTGCAGAGAACAATGAATGTAATTAGTGGAAAAAGACACTATTAAAAGTAACAGAAAATTATCAGTCCTTTGTAATGTATTTATTCATATACTCTTTACACCATATTCTATATTACACTAGGCTTACACCTGCTGCCAGGAGGAAACAAAGGTCGCCAGAAGGCATACCTGTGAGGGATAGCTCTGCCAACTTCAGGGGCAAATCGGAGGGGCTGACACCTGCTGGTGAGCCTAGAATATCAGGGAGAGCGTTCCGCCGGCCAGAGCGACCTGATGAGGCAAAGTCCAGCACTGACTCCACCTCTGTCATCTCGCGTACAGATGTACTTCCTGCAGGAACAAGTGAGACAAGTATGAGGGACATTTTCCTCAAATATTTCTCAAAACAATGCCAAAAACTGTACATATTCACATGCTATATTTTACAATGTAGTTGCAAAGTACCTTGTAGTCAAACCCTAAATCCTTCTGACTAATAATGAATGAATTTGTTAAAATCTTTGTTACTGGTCCACTACTCCACAGGAGCTGGTCTGAGCCAGATGGATAAAAATGGGGCAGGGATGATGATGGTTATGCACAAATGCGTAAGAAAGGTGATTGCTGAAGAACATAGAAAGGACAGGGAAACACCCCTAACAACCTACCCCTAACAACCTATCCACTAAGCCACTCATGTTATCTCCAAAGAATAAGTGTCACGGGGAGGTAAAACAGGAAGAAATCCTAGATGGAAACACGTTCAAATCCCAGCTTTTTCACATCGATCTCGTCTCCATGTGAGATGTCAGAAGTGACGCTACAAGATTGATCCACTAGAGGGGGCGACAGCACTGCCTTTTAACCATATCTCGATTATATACACGTTCCATTTTTTTCGACGTGTAAAGAGTCCCAGTTTAAATACGCTCATTGCATATTTGCTGCTGTCAAAGTTCAAAGTTTTTGTATCATAAATATTGTCTTTTCAGTTGAAATTTTGAGATGTATGCAGTGGTCATCTTTAAAATTCAGACTGTTTTGAAATACATCAGCTGAGGTTGATGGTTGATACCACAGCTCTGTGGACACCACAGTGTTGTTGCTATGGTGACTGTGTCTCTGTGGTTCATGGTTCAGAACAGGGCTGAACAACCGTCTTTGTGCACAAGGCATATTACCATCCACACACACACACACACACACACACACACACACACACACACACACACACACACACACACAGCAGAGGAGCTGCTGTTTCTATGGCGACAAGTGAGCAACCACCTCTGGCATAGCAACAGATGAGTTCACATCTTTTTCTTTTTTTCTGTTCTTTAAATAAACGTCTGTCTCCAGCACGCAGCTTGTAAGTCCTTTGTTTCTGTCATCAAACGCAGAGTCAAGGCAAAAAGACAGGGCAGCAGAGGGAAACTGAGACCCAATAGAGTAACCAAGCCAGATCTATAACCATTCCACGTCCTTTAAACATCCTGTTTCCTATGGTCATCCCGCTTCCTTTGAACATCCTGCTTCCTATGGTCATCCCGCTTCCTTTGAACATCATGCTTCCTATGACCATCCCGCTTCCTTTAAACATCCTGCTTCCTGTGGTCATCCCGTTTCCATTGAACATCCTGCTTCATATGACCATCCCGCTTCCTGTGACCATCCCTCTTCCTTTAAACATCCCACTTCCTGTGACCATCCTGCTTCCTTTGAACATCCCGCTTCCTTTGAATATCCTGCTTACTATGACCATCCCACTTCCTTTAAACATCCTGCTTCCTGTGGTCATCCCGCCTCCTTTGGAGATCCTGCTTCCTATGACCATCCTGCTTCCTTTGAACATCCTGCTTCCTATGACCATCCTGCTTCCTTTGTACATCCTGCTTCCTGTGGTCATCCTGCTTCCTTTGAACATCCTGCTTCCTATGATCATCCTGCTTTCTATGACCAGCCTGATGCCTTTGATTCTATGATAAAGGATGCAGGAATTGAGCAAGTCCATAAGAAGGATTGTGGGAGAGGTGTGGAAGTCAACTTTAAGCACTTTGGCAGGAAGGAAGGTTGAAGAATGGGTTAGGTGCTTTATGTTACCTCATTTGTCAACGCTCAGTGTCGTCCGTTCTGCACCCTGCTGGCTTCAGAAATCATCATTTGGTGAGGGGCAACTTTGCTGTTCAGTACTATTCATCCCACCCACAACTCAAGCAGCCCTGCCCGCCCAGCAAGGCCAGGGCATATCACCTACCTTGGTACTTTGTACCTCACTGCTGCTGCCAGATGTTTGGGAATGGCAGAAACAAATCAGAAGCACTTCTCACTCCTGTTACCCTGCTACCCTCTTTTCATGCTTTAGGGTCAGAATGACAATAAAGTTTTCCTTACAAACAATTCTCAGCCAGCTCATGTAACAACGCTCCTGCAAACAAGGCTTCTGCAAACAGCACACGGTGCCTAACAAGGCTCCTGCAAACAGCACACAGTTCTGTAGTGTGTAAGGCTGTGTGTATGTGCATAACTCCTTGTATTTGTTTGTGGTCCTTAAATGACCTACTTTCCCATACTTATGTTTACCATGTGCCGTCAAGCTAAGTTACTTACAATCAATACCAGCAGGCAGAAATGCAGCAGCTGTAACAAAGCAGCCAAAAGACAGCAGGCCTGACGAAATGTCCATGACAATGTGTGACACACTATAACATCACAATGTTTATTTCAGAAAGATCAACATTAGCATTTCCCCTGTGATGTCACTGGTCCAGCGTTGTTTCTGTGGTGAGTGCCAAAGGGTGGGGTTGGTATCCAGGCAGGAGGGACATGAAAGGCAGTGTCATGTGGGTGAGAGACAGCCAGGTGGCTGCTTTGTGAATGTGTCTGACTGCCCATTACCCTCTGTTGGCTGTATCACATGTGACCAGGTCAAAAGAGAGAAGGGAGTCGGTCTAAGGTAGTGTATCGAAGGGGGGGGGGGGGGTAAGACCAGTGACTGGCCACTTAGCCTTCAGTCACACCCACCCTTACTGTAAACCCTTTTCTCTCACCTTCTGATTCCATTCCTTGCATAACTTCATTCCGTGTCTTTGTTTTTTCCTCCCCTCCCTTAACAAAGAGCACTGCACTCTCCCTACGTGAGCAAATCCTTTACAGCCGTCCTTCAAGTTCAGATGGACCTGTGTGTGTCAGCCCCTGGTGGGGAGGCGCCAGCACGTCAGCAGGGCACACAAGGAGCACGCAATGAGCAAAGGTCACCCAAATGGCAAGCCGTCTGACACCAGTTAGGGTCTTTCTTCCTACAGAGCACAACTACGAACATATGCAGGGACAAGGCACAGCTATTGTTCTTGAGGCGAGAGGGGTTTGGGTGGGAATTAGAGGACAAGCACCACCCTACCCACCTGCAAGGCTGAAGCACAGGGTGGTCTAGTGTTCCCGCGCCTGTGAGATGCGAGGTGAGGACACTCGATGGAAGTGATGATTATATCCTGCCATTGTCTGACAGCAGTGCTGGTTTCAGGGAGAGAGGGAATCACTGTCCCCCCCGCCCATGGAGGAGAGCTGACTGCCGGGGAGGACATAGCCTGCTGCAAGCACCTCCAAATGTCAGCACCCCCCCAAACCCCTCACCTCTCCCTGACAGGCATACAAAGGCACAGTGCAATTAGCATCCAATGTGTTTTCAGCCATGTCTCAGGAAGAAGAGGCAAGCAAGGGATTCATGGGGAGGGGGGAACTCAGGAGAAGACAAAAGCAAAGAGTAAACACAAGCCAGGCCTACTGATGCCATAATCCCCTAAACAAAAGAAATAAACAAACCCAATTGCCAGACTCGTCCCGTCAAGCACAGTGTACTGAAAACATGAAGGTTCAAATTACACAGTGACGCCGATGAGGACCTCACTTGAGCTACAGATTTGCCTGCAGGGTCCCGCAGTGCATTGTTCCCATAAAGGTCCATGGACTAGAACCAAGATGCAGGTCAACACTGGTGCATCTTTCAGTAAGGAAGACACAATCCAGCAAGTGTGTGTTTGTGTGTGTGCGTGTGTGTATGTGTGTGGGTGCCCATACGTGTGAGCATGTTAAACCACATGTCTGTCACAGAGAAGGTGTTAAACCACCTAGATGCTGTCTGAGGGCTTGTTATGAAGGACAGCAATTTAAAAGCAGTAGAGTTTTGCTTTATGCCAATACGGGTCATTAATAAATAAGCACAATGAGAAGAGCAAGACAATTTGCAGCCTGCTGACTGGGTAGGTTCACAAATGTCCCATCTGTTGCACTCTCTGCATATGCTGGGTAAATAAGCTCTTGTAACAAGGGCATAACTTCCCACCATTTCAGAACCCACTGGAAAGAGTGTTTTCATGCTACACACTCCAAACCATTCTGTGTGTAAAGTACAAGCTCATATTACTAGCCCATTTCCGTATAACTGAACATTTTGTACATGTCCACACAATAGA
This sequence comes from Chitala chitala, assembly GCA_025773905.1. Classification (NCBI taxonomy): domain Eukaryota; kingdom Metazoa; phylum Chordata; class Actinopteri; order Osteoglossiformes; family Notopteridae; genus Chitala; species Chitala chitala. Next base: position 7,913 of record JABJVR010002415.1, read on the forward strand.
GAATGAATCCCTCCCACAGAAGAAGCTATGTACTAGAGATATGTGACCTCTTGAGGTGCACCCTCAGCAAACAGTGGAACCAAACGGGGCTGTACGACATGAAGACCTTAACAACACAATATAATATTTGGATCTTATAGCAGCCTGATTCTGTGAAATCATCTTGGTACACATTAAGAAAATAAATGTGTGCCTGTACATGATGTTAAAGCAATGAATTGTTAATGAACAATAACCGTTATGACAGGTTCATTTTTAATGGCTTTTCCACTGACTACAGAAATAATTTGCTTGCAAACATTTTCCACCATACGCTATTAAGTGTAGAACCAAGACTGCATTTAAGACAGAACATTACACCGTCTGCTAAAAAGTTTGACAAGAATGGCACAGTCACATGGTTAAATGTTTAAAAAAATTGAAGTACATTTCATCTTGACCTTGCTCGTACCAAGACCTAATAACACACAAAATGAAGACCTCATAAAAGTGATTATATTATGGCATTTATGATGGATATACAAGTAACTGCAGGTTAAGTGCAGAATGCAAGAAAATGTCAGCAGATGTCCTGGTTTAAAGCTTTGGTGGTAAGCTCAGTTTTGAATTACCATTCTTCATATTACCTGCAGCAACACCCAATCCCTAGCACACCTCAAAATGAGAAGATTTTCCCCGACCAAGAGGAAAAGAATTTTCTCTACAGAACATCGTGAGGATGAACCGCAGGACATGAATGAGAGTGATCTGCTTTTAAAAGCTACGATGGTTAGTAATAATCAGCAAAGGCCCTGGTCCAGGCATGTCTCTCATCCAGACAGGTCCCTCATTCAGACATGTCTCTCACCAGAGGTCCCTGGTGACCGAAGAACATCTGAGGAAACAGCGTTGAAGCTAAATGCAAAAGAAAACGTTGCACTGACGTTCCTAAGAGCACCACTTTTGGCTCTCATTCATCTTTGCCACTGTAGCCCGTACAAACATCCAAGGCATCTCTGAATACATTACCCTGCCAAACAGCTGCCAAGAAGAAATTCACTTTAATACAAAATGTGTTTGTTTCTTTGCTGTGGAGAATATTACATCATTGAAGCAGCCAGCACACAAGATCAACCGTCAAGGAAAATGTGGAATTTAGCTTTTTTTGTAAAGAAATTTAAAATCACCACATTAGAACTATACTTTAGTGACTCAAAATATTCACGCAGTCATTAAGCCCAAAGGGTATTTTGCAGCTGCACATTTCATGTTTTAGGGCAGTGTCATAATTTGCTACCACACTTAGGTAGGTGGTGCAACCTCTCCTTATCCTCCCTTAGCTGTGGCAACAGCCTCCCATTGGCTGCGTGTCATTATAGCGATTGGAGATTAGTACAATGCCTCTAAAGAGCTTATCTTGCAACTCCTTTGGGTTTTTAAAAATCAGACCCTTAACACCTCCATCAGGGTGCGGTCTTTAAATGAGTCCACACACACACACACACACACACACACACACACACACACACACACACAAACACACTCACAAACATACGTCATCGTGACACCATGGCACATTTCCGAAACAGACATCATGGAGTTTCCTTCTTGTGATAGGCTGTTGTCACTTGTTTGTTGATAGGTCAACAAAGAGCTGGTGAATGTTTTTAGCGCGTCAGCAAAATGTCAACCCCCACCCCCATATCACGTCTATCACAAACTGCTGGTGCTGGCAGTTTAGGCCCATAATTTCAAACCACTTTCCTCAATCTGAGTCATTCTTAACACCAGAAAAGGCAAAGTTCTTCTATGACCCTATAAAAGGTAATAATTCAATTTTTAAATTGTCAGTTCATTTTAATATGAACAAGTGTTATTTTACTGCATGGAAACACTGCTATCTCCATGCTGACTGTGTTCTACCTGTCATAGGTTGAATTTCTCAGGTCTGGCTGTCAAGGTCAATTTACATCATTTACTTATGAGTTTCATAACAGAGAACAACTGTGGTGAGCCTGAGAAGTCAGTGCCAGGGTACACACGCAGCTGCATTCAGTTTACCCTTCCAGTGCTGCTCCAGTCTCAGTCAGCTTAACTGCCCAGTCAACTGTACAGTCTCAGTCAATTCTCCTATTTTCAGTCAGCTCACCCTCCCAGTGCATCTCCAACCCCAGTCAGCTCGGTATCTTAGTGCTGCTCCACTCCTAATTGGTTTCCCAGTCCCAGTCCCTGTGCTAGTCAACTCATCCTCCCAGTCAGTTCTCTGGTCCGTCAGTCTTCCTATTCTCAGTGATGTTACCTTGACAGTGCTGCTACAGTCCCAGTCAGCTCATCCTCCCAGTATTGCTCCAGTCCCAGTCGGGTCAACTTCCCAGTGCTGCTCCATTCCCACTCAGTCCCCAAGTACCCATCAACTCCCATGGTTAATACTCCACTAGGTACCTACGACTCTGTATATTAATAAGCCCATAGCCTATGGCTGATCCTCATATGAGCACATGTGTGGACTGTAGGGACACAAAAACAATAATTAATAATGAAGAATTATTTAAGGGTTTTGCTTATTTAGTTTAAATAAATTAGTCATTTAGCAGATGCATTTATACAAAGCGTCTTACGACATTTCACACCCGTGTTACAATGAGCTAGCGCAGGGTGTCTTGCTCAAGGACATACCAGGTGGCGGGATTCAAACGAGGAGGCTCCTACATCCCAGCCTGATGTTCTACCCATTGAGCCACCTGGCCAATTTCAACATGAAATTTCTTAATCAGAAAGCACCACATCCCCAGAATGGAATGTGTGTCCATTACACATGTATGCATGCCTTACATTCTGATTGTCTCATAGATGAGAACTTACAAGTCTTTCCTTAAACAGATACTACAGGGACTGCTGACCTATTTTGTGCCAATCACAACCTGTACCTAAGCCCATCTCTCCCTTTGTTAGCATAAATCTGCCAGTTGTTCAGCGTTGACAGTTTCCATGGAAACACAAAGTGCTATGAACAGGAGTTGTGTACACTGGATGCAGACAACAGCTGCCTGTTTGGGTATGGAATGAGAAGGATGCCAATGTGCTCATTTTGCCACTAAAAAGTAAGAAGAGAGCAGAGTGTTGATAGACAAAACTGAAGACAATATTATGGTTTCAAACAGGTAGTGGCTACAATAAATGGTTAACATCACATGCAGCTAAATTTTATAGGTTCACACTTTAGTAAAAACTTACATATTTGATTGTACTGCTTAAATTGATCCAACGCACTACGCAGCTGCTTAAATGGGCAAAAACTCACATATATTCAAGTTTCAGGACAGCAAAATACATCGTAGACTGATTCTGTGTGTGTGTGTGTGTGTGTGTGTGCGTGCGTGTGCGTGAAACTATGAATGTACGTATTTGTAGGTATGTCTGTGCTTCTTTGTGTGCAGACATATGTGAAGATGAGTGTGTGTTTTTGTGTGTATGAGTGTGTGTGTGTGTGTGTGTGTGTGTGTGTGTGTGTGAAAAGGAGAGTGTGAGTGAATGTAATTGCAGGTTTTGTGTGGGTGTGTAAGTGTATGAGTCTGTGTTTCTTTGCGTGTGTGAAATGTGAGAGTATGTTTCTGTGTGTGTGTGTGTGTGTGTGTGTGTGTGTGTGTGTGTGTGAAAAGGAGAGAGTGTGAGTGAATGTAATTGCAGGTTTTGTGTGGGTGTGTAAGTGTATGAGTCTGTGTTTCTTTGCGTGTGTGA
>JABJVR010002416.1:0-17422 GCA_025773905.1 Chitala chitala
CTACTGCAGAAGTGGTGAGGGAGATGGCTAGGAAGATATTAGGCATGACATCTGGACAGAGAAAGGGAGACAAAAAGCACCAAATTTACTTTGGTGGTGGAATGAGGAAGTCCAGGAAAGCATAAAGAAAAAGAGGCAGTCGGAAAAGAGTTGGGATAGTAGGAGAAATGAGATCAGTAAGCAGGAGTACAAGGAAACGCAGAACAAGGCAAAGAGAGAGATGGCGAATGCTAAGGAAAAGGCATGTATGAGAAGTTGAACACTTGTACCGACTGGCCAGACGAAGGGATTGAGCTGGAACAGTTGTGCTACAGGTTAGGATGATAAAGGATGAAGAGGGGAAGGTGTTAACAAGTGAGGAGAGTGTGATGAGAAAGTGGAAAGAGTACTTGGAGGAGCTGATGAATGAAAAAAATGGTAGAGAGGGTAGGTTAGATGAGGTTGATACAGTGAGTCAGAAAGTGAGCTGGATTAGTAAGGATGAAGTATGAAGAGCTATGATAAGGATGAAAAATGGAAAGACAGTTGGCCCAGATGATATACCAGTGGAGGTATGGAAATGTGTAGGAGAGTCAACAGTGACTAACCAGATTGTTTAACACCATTTTGAAAAGTGAGAGGATGCCTGATGAGTGGAGAAAAAGTGTACTGGTTCCGATATTCAAGAGCAAGGGAGATGCACAGAGCTGTAGTAACTACAGAGGCATACAGTTGATCAGCCACACTATGAAGGTATGGGAAAGAGTAGTGGAAGCTAAGCTGAGACATGAGGTGATGATCAGTGAGCAGCAATATGGGTTCATGCCAAGAAAAAGCACCACAGATACAGAGCCCCTAGTCTCTGGAATATTCTACCTAGTGACATATGGGATGCTGAATTGGTCTAAGTCTTTAAATCCTGACTGACAACCTAGTTCTTTGATTTAGCTTTTCCACAACAGTTTCCATAACTCGCTTTAATTAATGCTGCTGTACATGCCAAGATAACTGTGATAGTTTGTTTTGGGACTGCCAGTGTTTGTATTATTTACTAACCCCTCTCTGTAATCTTTCTCTATCCATATGTGTACCAGCTGCCAAACTGGGTACCATCTGAGAGGGATGCCTTTTTAGAGTCACAGACACCCAGAGTACTCCCCACCCCTCCCCAGGTGGGGTCTTTGCCCAAACAATGCCTTGAGCCTGAAGAGAGCTGCTCCCACATCGCAGCAGAAAAGAACTCCATAATACTATTTACATTCATAGTCTCCGTTTTCAACTATGTATTCTCTAATGTGATTATGCCCAGGAGGGGCTGGGTAGCCAATCAAACTCTTGCCCTGAGAGAATTTGTTTTCTCTGCACTGTGAGTGTTTGGTTCCTCACTGCCATTGTTGTCTGTCTTTATCTTTAATCTCAATCATTTGCCTGCTGATAATTCAGAGTTATCTCTTATTTCTCTCTGTGAAGCACTTTGAGATAACTTGTTGTGAAAGGCACTATATCAAAATTAATTGAAATTGAATTTTATGTTGAACTGTTTTTTTTTTCACTCAAAAAATGACCTGGGTTTGTCTCTGCATGTGTTATGTTTTGTCTGTAATTGTCAGAATGACTTGGGCAGCCTTATGCAGTCATTAGGGAGTACTGTAATAAATATAACGCATTGTGGCTCCCTGTCGTAAAGCTTTCCTTTAGGCAAATAAAATGAAGCAATAATTAAGCTAACCATCCACATATTTTTCTGCATTTTGTTGCTCTAGTAATATTTATTTATTTTATTCCTGGTTGTCAGAGCATCCTGCAACTGTAGCTTGAGGAAAAAAAACACATTGCTATCAATAAACAATCAAATTTCCTTTTACTACAGCCCTTATTCCAACCCCTAACATCAAATACCAAACCAAAAATTTGATATTTAAAGGTCAGAGAGACTAACTTGTCCTCTGCATAGATCAGAAAACCTAATTTCATCAGGCCAGAAAAAGAACTGATGTGGCATCACATCTTAACCCTACTCTAAGTTAGACTGAATGTCATTTATAGCACCTGCATTATATTCCTTTTATTATAAATTTTCTTTTTAAAACCCCACAGCCAACCTGGTTTTGAACTGTTTATTGGCCTCTTGTTTTCTTTTTTCTCTCTGAAGTTCTTTATCTCTAAATTGCCTGATAGAGCTCAAGATAGCTTCTCCAACCTGATGTCTCTGGAATACAACCCCTGCAGGCTACCTTCGAGCTCCAAACCCACATCTCCCTACAGCCACCCACCTACCTTATCATCTCACATCATCAGTCCCGTCCATCTGTGATAGCCTGTCTATTATGTCTGCCCACGTTTTGTCTGTTGCATGAATGAAGTGTCACTATGTGGTTGCTTTTAATTCCAGCCTCAGGCATCTTCCCATCCAGCTCCTTTCATTTCACAAATTTGTATAACGGATTAAATTGAAAGAAATATAACTGATTTTCATCCATTTAAGAAATTTAATTACTACCTGAGAAAATGATTGACAGTAGATGTGTCATGCCCTGCCCCAAGCCTCTAGGTGTCACCCCTACTTGTGTTTCACATCACTGAGTCATTGTAATTATGTTATTAGTGTCTAACATGTGTGTCTCTTTTTCCTGGCTTCTATTTAAGTTCCCCTTCTGTGTTTATCCCTTGCTGTTTGTGTTGTTTGTTGTGCTGTGGAAATGAATGTAGAAGATCCATGTTAGTGACCTTGTTTTGACCATTCCACCCATTGTTCTTTGTTATTACTTTGCTCCGTTTTTTTAATAAATCTCCCATTCTGCACTTGGACCTCGCCTCAGCCTGCCAGTTCATTCCAAGATGACATTTTACATACATAAACATTCCCTTAAATTATTCAAAATTAATATTTTAAAATTTAACAATGTCCACAATAATTCTATTATTGTAACAATGTAAATTGCATATTAAGTAATTTGAAACAGTGCTCTAATCATTTTTTTCTGTTACTTTTAAAGAAATAAACATAAGTAAACAGACTGAATATAATTAATTTAAAAGTACTACAGTATTAAAAGGTAATTTTAAAATCTCATTTTAATGTTTCATGCATGTTCTTCATACAACAACGAAATGTCCAACTGTTTAAGTGACCTAGTCAAGTAAATTTATTGATTTGTAATATTTTTATGTCAAAACAAGTTGCTGTGGGCTGAAATATATTTTCTGAATTATTTTTCCTGCATTCAATGCTTCGAGTATTGCTATTAGGTGTTATTTTTATTATTTTTGTACTGTTGCAAAAAGTTAGCAGCTGCAAACACAACACAGCCTCTTTGGGCTGTCATAAAGAGGACACCACTTCTGTTTATTTAGCTTTGTCTTCAGGTTTATTTCTTAATATAATCTAAGTACTATGTGTCTCTCCCCCTCTTTCTGTGCCTCTTTGTATCTCTCCCCCCTCTTCCTCTCTCTTTCCACTCTCTCTCTCTTTCTGCCTCTCTTTCTCTCTCCCTCTCTCTGCCTCTCTTTCTCTCTCTCCCTCTCTCTGCGTTTCTTTCTCTCTGTCTCTTCCCCCTTTCTCTGCCTTTCTCTCTTTTTTTCTCTCCCCCCTCTCTCTGCCTCTCTTTCTCTCTCCCCGTCTCTCTTTCTCTCTCTCTTCCCCCCTCTCTCTGCCTCTCTCTCTCTTTCACTCTCCCCTCTTTCTGCCTTTCTCTCTTCCCCCCTCTTTCTGTCTCTCCCTCCCTCTCTGCCTCAGTTTCTCTGCCTCTCTCTCTCTCTCTCTCTTTCTCTCCCTCTCTCTGCCCCACCCCTCTCTTTCTCAGTTCAATTCAGTTCTCTCTCTTACTCTCTTTCTGTTTCTTTTTTCTCTGCTTTTAATTATGTTTGTTCACTGTTTGGTCCCACTGATAAGGTGTTAATGGAAGTGATACAGAAGCTGAAAAAGGGTGATAAAAAGATCTGATGAAAGAAATTAGCAGTAACCCTGTTTGACCTTCAGTTATTCCCATTAGGGTAACACCTGGTTTGTAATTTAATGTGCTAATTTGACTTTGGATGTGACTATATCTACCACAACCTTCACCTCAACCTCCACTTCACATTTTTTGCTGTTAGTATTCAAATACAGCTTCTTGTTGAAGAAAGCAAATTGGTTTTACATTCAATATCCATGAAAATCCATGTAATCTGCAGACTTTGCAAGAGCATTATGCCAGCATGTTGTTTTTCAACTGTTTCCATTGAAAAGATGAAAATTTAATCTGTTTTTTATTTTAAAATAAATATGAGGCAGGAATTTTTCATCATACAAAATATACATTATTAAAAATTTAATTCAGTTACAGTAGTTTTTCCCAATTGCTAAAACACATTTCTTGAAACCTTCACCCCTTTTCTCAAAACCTTAAACACAAATCCAAAAATTCACACTACATTCACAAAACCCCAGACTTTATCAAAACCAAACTATCACCTCAAAACCAGTTATCCTGTGTTCAAAACTAAACAATGTGTTCAGATCAAACACACAGCCAGTAAAAATATATTCACCACAGAGCTTTCGGTAGACACTACATAAAATAATGTAGGACACGGCATCCAGGCATGTAGTTACAGCAACAGAAAATGTTTACTATAAATGCATTTAGGAAATTGTATCATAGTCAAAGTGATATGTACATTCAGGACTTTCCTAACAAAAAATTAAAAAACTAAATAAAAAGCACATTACTGCACAATCACTGTCATTGAGATTCATTCTACAACATTATGTCTTTCTGTGGAATCTGGCCAGAGGACTTCATCCATGTCACAGGCAATATTTTCCCTCTCTAGGCAATGGGGGAAAAAACCCTCTGGTGTGCCGAATCCAGCCTTGACAAGACTCCAGAGATATATCATTACAAGCATGTTCCATTGCCTCCAATAAAGTTTCCCTGGTGTAGGGCTGTCAGTCATACACCTTCCACCGCCACGCAGAGAAAAACTCCTCTATTGGATTCAGAAAGGGGCTATAAGGTGGAAGGAAAACATTTATGAAGCGCTGGTTGTTGGTGGAACCACTCATGTATCAGAACAGTACGGTGGAAGCTCACATTGTCGCAAACTGTGACATATACAGGATGTGCTGCTTGCTGGTCCAGCTGCTCACACGCAGCCATAATATCCTGTAGACCACCCAGAAATGTAAGATGTTCAGTGTCATATGGCCCCAGATTTGCATGACAATGGAGAACACCCCAGTTACTTTTGGCTGCACCAAGTGTGACATTGACACCACGCTGGCCAGGGACTTCCACAATGTCACATTGACCAATTATGTTTCTGCCTCTTTTTTTGCCAGATTGAACCCTGCTTCATCTATGAAAGTGTATTCATAGGGCCTTTCCATGGAATGCAGTTCAAACACTCTATAAAAATAGATAAATCGTTTAGTACAGTCATTGATACAAAAAGACAGACAGTGTTGTGAATGCGATATTCAATAATGAGTAGAGGTAAAGTTGCACCTCTGAAAACCCTTTCTATCCCAAGATTGGAAATACAAGTTGCAGTTATGGCTGCTTAGATGAATGCCATGTTAAGGAAAGAATTAACAATTCAGATGTCGAATTCTTAATTTTGGGTTGATTGTCACACCCTTCTGGCTAGGGTTCCTTTGTCCACTAGATGTCACTGTTTTGGGGTGTCTTGGGTCTCCTGTAGGTGTCAGTGTTTCGTGCTTCTAGTCTCCAGTGAACTGTTAAGTGTATCATCGCGTGCCAGTTGTCTCGTTTGGTGTTCCCTCTCTAAGTTTCCCCATTGTCTATGAGTTGCCAGTTGTTGTAAGTAAGCTTGTATGTAGCCAAGTGTATACTGAGTGTTAATGAGAAATCAAGTGTTAGTCTATGTTATGTGTCCCTTTGCCTTAGTTACCCTCTTATGTTTTGGTAGTTTTGTCATTAAACCCCTTTGCATAACCGACTCAACCCCTGCCTTGTAGCCTCTTTTCTGGGGAAGCGTTACATTGATAGTCTGTTTTGAAATGCATTGTGAATGAGACCAAGGTTTTGTGTTTTTGTTGCAAATTGGTTGAGTGACATTGACAGAAGCATGTCAATGACACTATATTCCTGGTAAGGAGAATTCAGATGGCTTAATAAGAGGCATTAAGTGTAGTCAGTTGTACAGTGTGGTTTCAGGGACCTGTTTTTCTTGGAGATTACAAGTCTAATTGGACATCATATGTGTGATGTCACATTGAGTTCAAGTGACCCTGAAGTCAAATGTAATACACTACTCACTGCTTTTCCATCAGTTGTTGTGATGTGTCATCCTTTGGACAAGCTGCTTGATTGCTTTTCTAATTGGCTTATGTTGAAAAGAGCGGTCTCTTGGATGTTGCGACTCAAACAGTTTATTGTGAATAGTATGTATTTTAGGTCATTTGTCTGTCTCTGAACTGTATGAAGCTGAAATTGTGATCTTGAGGCATGCCCAAAATGGGATGTTTGATGAAATTAAATGTTGGAATAATGGTTTATCTGTTAATAGATCTGGTTCTCTGAAACTTCTCCAGCCAATGACTGATACTCAGGGAGTTATTCGAATTGGAGGAAGACTTAAACATTCTATACTGGATTTTAGCCACCCTTTACTTTTTAAATTGGAACCGTGATGCTCTTTGTCCAGGCTTCTGGGGCTGTGTTGCTTTCGATCTTATTGAAGAAGGTCGTTAGGAGTCCAACGCCATGTCCGCCCATCATTTTCGCGGCTGGGATATCGTCGGGGCCAGAGGCTTTCCCTTTCTTCATCTTCCTGATGGCTCGTTCGACTTCAGCAGCTGTGATCGATGGTACGGGGCTGTTATTTCAGTAGGATAGTTGCTGTTCTTCAAACATCTATTGTGTATGTTTGTTATTGATTAAATAAAGAATAAAGATGAAACAAAAAAGGGTGCTGTCTGGCATACTGAGGGATCATTCAGGCCTCACTGATGAAATGCTTATTTATTTTGTGAAGTAGAAGCCATGGTTAATAGTAGACCAATGACCAAAGTTGGTTCTGATGTGAATGATATGGCATGTCTGTCACCAAACAAGTTGCTTATTTTCGAAAGTAAGGTTCAACACTGGGTGTGTTTAGTCGATCGGACGTGTTTAGACGTAGGTGGCGTTACACTCAGTATTTGTGTGACAAATTTAGAAAATGATTTGTCAAAGAGTATGTACCTGAATTACAAAAGAGACATAAATGATGCAATGAATCCAGAAATGTTGCAGTAGGTGATGTGGTCCTAATTATAGATAAAAATAGACCTAGGTATTTGTGGCCCCTTGGACTAGTTGTTGAAGTGTTTATGGTTAGAGATGGATTAGTTAGGGCTGCAAAGGTTAAGACAAAGTCAGTGCAGCCCGCTAGACCTATATCAAAGCTTGTGATGTTGGAGGAACATAAGTGATTTATGATTGGTGATATTAATTAACTATTTTATATATTAAGGCATTGTGCAGCTTATTGTGATTTTGAATATATATGATTTTATGAATTGGTGTGCAGTGATGAATGTTATTGTTTTATGTATGGTATTAATAAATGTAATGATGTCTTTACATGTTTATGATCATGTATTACATATTGAATTATAGTTGTATTATGTGCAATGTTTCTAATCAAGCTTTTTTGTATTATGAATTGTTAGTAGGTTCAATTTATCTGGGTAAATTCAAGGTGAGGAGAGTTGTGAATGCGATATTCAATGTCGTTATATGTTAATGATTCAAGCTTGAATTATGTTATTAGACGTGTACAACCAATTTGTATATTTACTTCCGTGTTTGACCTGCTGGAAAGGAACATCATTTGGTCATCCAACACAGCAGTCCTTACTTCAGGAAGCCAAGTTAGTTACCAAAGTTGCATCTTATGTCAAGTGTATTTTCTCATATTTTCAAGTTTTTGTAAGTATTATATTTGAAAAAACATTTGGTGTTTTTCTGTAATGAAAATGTTTGTTACAGATTTACCTCTCTTCAGTTTAAAACAAAAGAGCATCAAATAACCCGTGTCAGTGTCGAGTACGTCACTTAACAAGTAAATTAAAAATCCCAATATGGCGGAACATTGAAAAGCTCTCAAGTCATAGGCTAAATGAGAAATAAATAATACACACCAGTTTGTTGCCAAAAACGATCGTGAAGCCGTTCAATCAAAAAAAAATAGGAAAGATGAAAGCGTGTTTCATGGAGTTTCAAGGGGCACACAACTAGTGCCATACAACACTCACAGATGAATTGTATCTAGAAGTGAACAAGCATTTTATGATGTCCAGAATTCGTACATGGAAGCTCTTCAGTCAACTAACTCCTGGCACAGCAAGAATGCTCCTAAAGTAGCATCTACGAAGGCTAAGATTGGCGTGCATTCCGAGGTGAAAGCTGAAAGAAATGATACTGAAAATGTTGATCCTGCAGAGGCCTTATATTGTGAAGATGATGTACACAGTGAAGCATACCAGTTGCTGAGATGGCGGCGTGAACAGATGCAGTGGCTCGGAGCTCTCCCATTCAGTGCTTTTTGTGTTTGTTTTGTTATGTACTTTCGATCATTTTAACCACAGCTTGTTGGGCAAATGTTATCTACAATCGACAAGAACTCCTGCCACTGGGATCACAGAGAGAAGTGACAGTCACAACAGAGTTTTTTTCACTCCCATAACATACCAACAGACATAGCCAGAAGACCGGGCTCTCCATGGTTCGTAATACTGAACAAAAGGAAAAGGTGATGGCAGGACAGGAAGCAGAAACGGGGCTGCAGAACAGGTGCATGGGAGAGGATAAGGAAAACACCGCACAGACCTCCGCTCCCCAGCCTTTTCCTCACAAACACTTGGTCTATCGTAAACAAGATGGACGAGCTCAGGCTACAGTTGGAAAACAACAGATTCATACGAGACTGCTGTGCATTGATAATTTCGGAATCGTGGCTTCACCCAGGAATTCTCGACGTGGCAGTGGAGCTAACTGGTCACATCCTACACTGCCAAGACAGAAACTAGGACTCACAGAAACAACGAGGTGGGGGTCTTTGTATTTATATCAGAGAAAAGTGGGGTACTGACACTAAGACTGAAGACAGTCACTGTTTGCCGGATCTAGAATATTTGATAGTTAAATGCAGACCGTTTTTCCTCCACCGTGAGATCTCATCAACTGTTCTGATCACGGCAGAGTACATAGCTCCTGTCGCCAAAGCTAACACTGCTCTTAGCTTCCTACATAGTGCCATTAGCACCCAGCTAAATAAATTTCCTGAAGCAGCACACATATTAGCAGGTGATTTTAATCATGTAGACTTAAAAGTAGTGCTTCACAAATTCCACCAGCACGTGAATTGTGCTACACGTGGGAAAAGTCTACTTGATAAAGTTACAGAGCTATACCAACACCTCATCTGGGCCAGTCAGACCACATATCCCTGTTTATGTTACCAGCCTACACCCCCTCAGGAAAAGAGACCCCCCCCACCTCAATTACTGTGAAAATCTGGCCTGATGATGCCTCCCTACAAATACAAGACTACTTTAACAACACAGACTGGCGTGGCGTGTCTTTGAATCCCATGACCTGGAGGAGTACACTACATTTGTACTGTCCTACATTAAGCACTGCACAGACACTGTCACCACTGACAAACGCATCCGGGTGTATGCCAACCAAAAGCCCTGGATGACAAGAGAGGTCAGGGCCTTGCTTAAGGATAGGAACATCGCCTTCAGGGCTGGTGACATGGAACTCTACAGAGCAGCCAGGACGAACCTTAAGAGGGGCATCAGACAGGCTAAGTCAGATTACAAAAATAAAATTGAGGAACACCTTCACAGCCACAACTCTAGGCAAGTGTGGCAGGGGATCCAAAACATCACAAACTACAAACCCAGACACAATGCTATGGATGGCAGTGTGGCTCTGGCGGAAGAGCTGAACTGTTTCTTTGCCTGTTTCGAACAAAAAATGCCTGAAGCAGCCACTCCACATCCACCAACCAAAACCAGCTACACATTCACAGTGGGGGAAGATGATGTGAGGTGAGTGCTAAGGTTAGTAAACCCAAGGAAAGCAGCAGGACCTGATGGTGTCACATGGAGGGTGCTGAAGGACTGTGCAGACCAGCTCACAGGGGTCTTTACCAGAATATTCAATCTGTCCTTAGCACAGGCCACTGTTCCACCCTGCCTGAAGTCCTCAACCATCATCCCTGTACCATAAAAGGCCACCATCAACACTTTGAGTGACTACCAACCAGTGGCTCTCACTCCAGTGGTGATGAAGTGTTTTGAGAAATTGGTCAGAAGTCACATCATCCAAGGACTTCCACCCACATTTGACCCCTACCATTTTACCTACAGGGACAACAGATTGACAGAGGATGCCATAGCTACTGCCCTCCACACAACCCTGACCCACCTGGAACAGAAGGACAGCTACGCCAGGCTTCTCTTCATTGATTTTAGCTCAGCATTCAACATGATCATCCCAAACAGACTAGTAAGAAAATTAAACAACATCGGCCTCCCACACTCAACCTGCCTCTGGATTAAGGACTTCCTCAGCGAGCGCCCACAGATAGTCAAAGTGGGGCCTCACCTCTCCCCAGCACTCAGCCTTAACACTGGGTCCCCACAGGGATGTGTGCTGAGTCCCTTAATATACACTCACCCAAGCAGATGACACGACAGTGGTCGGGCTCATCACAGGGGAAGATGGGTCTTCATATAGGGATGAGGTGGAAAAACTGTCATCATGGTGCAGGGGTAATAATCTGATCCTCAACACCTTAAAAACAAAAGAAATATTAGTGGACTTCAGGAGGAACAGATCTGACCCTCAGCCCATATATGTCAATGGGGACTGTGTGGAGAGGGTCTCTCATTTCAAATTTCTGGGTCTGCATCTGGATGATGACCTAACCTGGAAAACCAACACCGCCACACTGATCAAGAAGGCACAGCAGTGACTCCACTTCCTAAGAGTCCTGAAAAACAACACCCTGGCCAAAGAACTGCCGGTGTCCTTCTATAGATGCACTGTTGAAAGTGTACTGACATACTGCATATCAGTGTGGTTACCAGTTGTACTGTTCAGGAAAAGACAGCACTACAGAGGGTCATTGACACAGCACAGAAAATTATTGGCTGTGCTCTCCACTCCTTAGAGGAGTTGTTCAGGACCCGCTGCTATAGTAAGGCCTGCAGCATCCTGAAGGACCCATTCCATCCTGCACATCACCTGTTCCAACTGTTACCCTCAGGGAGATGGTATAGGGCAATAAAAGCCAAAACAAACAGACTGAAAAACAGCACATACCCCAGGGCTGTTGCAATAACAAATGAACACGTGATCTAATGGTAGTACATAGGTTTTTTTTTTTGTTATTTCATTGTTTACATAGGTAATGTTTTTCTATTGTTTTTCTTAAGTTATTTCAATGTTCTTGCTTCTTTGCACTACACTGAATGGGATTGCACACAATTTCGTTGTACTTCTGTACAATGACAAAAGATTCTGATTCTGACACCAGCTATCTAACAACTATATTAATCAGCTAGAGTTTCTTGCTATGTTGAATTTTCCAAAAGTTGAATTGACAAAATTTGGAGATGACCCGCTTGAGTACCAATCATTTATTGCCTTGTTTGATGAAAATGTGGACAGTGTGACAGATGACACAAGTGTTAAGTTAACCCACCTTCTACAATACAATTCTGGTTGAGTTCATGAAGCGATCTTAGTGTGTGCTTTGACTAATGGTAAAACAGGATATAAAAGGGCCTGGGAAATTTTGGAAAGACGGTTTGGAAATGATTATCTGGTTTGTGAACACACAGTCATAAGCATAAAGTCAGTGAAACCAGTAAAATCCATGAATGAATTGGTGAAGCTTGCTGATGACTTACAAAATGCTTTTACAATGCTTAGCAAAATGAAAATGCTGCAGGACATGATACACAGTCAACTATTGTCACCATTGTGGCTTGTCTGCTTTCATTTATGAAAAACCGCTGGAGTAAAACAGCTGTGGGTCTTAAGAGGGACAAGCATAGATATCCGTCCTTCGAGCAGTTTGTTTATTTCTTGGTAAAGGAGGCAGAAGATGCATCGGACCTGGTCTATGGCCAAACAGGATTGAGCGCCACATCAGGGAAAGCTTTCAGTTATCAACAACATAAATCATCGTTCAGCAGCAATGCTGGTGTGAGGCTTTGAGACAAGACCTGGTCAGTAATGCTGTGTGTTTTGTGTAGGCAGAATCACAGACTCTTTTATTGTGACACCTTTAAAGGCCTTAAACCTGTTGAATGTTCACATGTGGTACAAAAGTATAGATTGTGTGAAAACTGTTTACTTGCAAATCCTTCAGTTGATATTTGTAGGAAAAATTCAGTGTGCAGTGTTGTAGGTTGCGGTAAAAAAAAAAACATACTAAATTTAATTTACATTGATGACCCTGTTAGTAATGACCAGCCTGTAATTCAAAGTGCTCAAACAAGTACCAGACAGATAGTGTATTTACAGTATATGCAGTCCAGATTTACATACATTACAATATAGTTTACAGTACTTTAAAAGTAGCAACTGCAACTACTAGCTTACAGTAACAGTACACCTATGAGCATAGGATTGTACTGGAAGCATCAGTGCTGAAGGTGTGTGTAGGTTACAAATACTTGCACATAATGATATCTTAGATTTTGACTCTTGCAGAGTTGCACTCAAAAGGTACTCTGTACACTTGTTTCATGCTAAGTCTGTTGCATTGGAGGAATCCTTATACCAATATACCAATATACCAATACTTGACAGAGACACACTGTTGATTCCATCACAGTTGACATTGTGCTCTATCACTCTCTGCTACATTTCATGGAGTGGGATGCATTATTTTGATGCGTTTATGTTGTGCAGCACAAAACAATTACCTGTTGTCTTCTCTGAATGTCCTGATGATGCTGGCCATACAGAACCTGCTCAGATTGGGTTGGACTTTTTGTTCTGCTTCCCTCTTTGCCATCCCATGAACAAAGACATGGTGTACAATAGTTACCCAAATTTTATCAGTAACGATTGTTCTTGTTCTTCCTCGTCTCCTTCCTCCTTGTCTACCACCTCTCACATGAACTCTTCCTCCTCTACCTCTGTGTTTCTGTTCATTGTAGATGGATGCACATGTGCCACCTGTGCACTCTGAACTGACTTTTATCCAGCCTGAGTGGTCATTAGAAACACTTGTGTTCAATTATGAGTTGTTGTGTGTAACAGATGACAGCTGTGTTGGAGTTGTGTTCACATTTTGCTGCCAGTGTTTACAGTTTAGCAACACAAGTGTATCACAATGTGAAATGTGTTTAGTGACTGAGAATGTGTTTAAGGTTTAGCAAAACAGAGCGGATGAGTTTTGCAAATTGTGTCTAAGTACCTGAACAGTATTTAAGGTTTGGCCAAAAGAGTGTTTGATTCAAAAAATGAGTTTAGGCCACTGAAAATTTGGTTCAGAGAATGGGGTTTAGTGTTTTAGCAACTGAGAAAAACTGTAATATTTGAATACAAAGAAACATGTTATTGGACAGGTTGAAGAGAAGCTCCATCCTTTAAATGATTACGTTGAACAGTTATAAACAGTTGGAACCATGTGACATGAGCTGCTTGAATGTGTGGCAGGACAAGAGTACAATAGTCCCCCAGGCAAGGGATTTGGGTCTTTAGCTCAGCATGCTAATCATGTTGTTTGGTAACTCTGTGCAGGCTGTGAGGTTGTGAGTTCAAGCTCCACTTGCCCCTGTAACATTGGTGCAATTTCACTTGGATAAATATTGGCTGCTAATAAGCAGTTGGCCTGAGGTTGCTGCAGATATTTGGCGGGGAGGGTGTCTGTCTGTCTGGTCCCTAGCTGGCAGCTGGCAAGGGTTTCTGGCCCCATAGCCAGTGCGCTGCTGTGGGTGCCGCTGGACCTTAGACACTGTGCAGGGTATGCTGCCATGCCTGTCTATCAGTGGCTCAGATCCTGGCATCATTTATGTTCAGACGGCAGTTTTTCAGGTCTTCTTCTATGTGCTTAAGCCAGGTTTACTTTGTTCTCTGGATCTTCTACTGTCTTGGTCGCTATCATCAGAGGAGTTGGTGTGGTGATCTGGTGGTGCTCATTTAACAGACATGGCAGAACCACTGTAGTTGCTGCTTTTGAACAAGTTCCTCGATGGTTTCCTGATGGTCACACTTTTCTCAAATAACTTGATTTTGCACAAGACCTCAGATGGTAATCACCAGTATTTGGTGCAAGCATCTCATTTGAAAAGCCTCTAACTTATTGACATGAAGTTTATGGGATTACCCATGTCTTGGCTCCGTAAAGGAGAATTAGAATAATGAGAATAATGAATAACTTCGAAAAAGGCAGATTTTGGAATTGTTGGAAATGGTCTGTTTTTTTCCATAAGCACCAATTAAGAGAGGCGAATGCCACAGTTGCTTGTCTAATTTTCCTATTAATGTCTGCTGATGATGCCACCTTTACCTCGTGGACCAATGACCCAAGGTACTTGACCTCTGACACCTGTTCTATCTCTGCCCCCGATAGGTAGATGTTGACATGCAACCCATCAGTTGTCATTACTTTTGTTTTCTTTCTGTTGATTTCGAGGCTGTAAGACTGAGCAGTAAGGGCAATGTCATGCAAGACTTTGGTGGCATCTGCATCAGAATCAGTGAAAATTGCACTATCATCAGCGAACATGAGGTCAGCAACAAACTTATCCTTTATGTGTGGGGGAGGGTGTAACAAATGTAAAAGTGTTATGGTGACAATCCTCCAGTAGTCAGGACAAGAATGCAATTAGTCCTCCCAAGTGAGAGAGTTGGGTCTTTGGCTCAGCAAGCTAATCATCTTGTCTGGTAACTTTTGTGTGTGTTGTCAGTTCAAACCTCTGCAAACCCAGTTGCATATACAACAAAATCAGATTATTTTGGACCCCACCAACTATGTTATATTTAGTGATCACTGTGATGGACCCCAAGGCCTATGGTATATGAAGTCAATCAATCCCTCTCTCATTTGTGCAGAACACGTGGGTGCCTGAGCAGTAACATAAGAGGGTTGTGTGGGTTAAAAAACTGGTTTTTAATCTTTTAAGCATTTATAAGAACAGTGCAGGCACTGGCCAAACCAAAAAGCTATAAAGGGCCCACAGTTGCAGATTTTTTTGAAATGAGGTAACATGTTTTCACATTCATTCACTGAGACAGACTTTGCATCATGTTCTATGACTGAATAATGAGCCCATGATAGTTAACATGATTGATCCTGTGGTCATGTGACAAGCAGCCTACATATCGGTTCGGCCTTTAAATTGTGACACTTGAAATTTGAATTTTTGTAATTTTCTGCAATGAGGAAAAAGTGTTCTTATACTTTACACTCAATTCAACCATTCATTATAATTATTCAATCACTTATTAATTACACTAATGGTGCGCAAATAGTGACCTGCGCACCAGATCTATCCTATCTAGAAAAATATTTGGGCCCCTGACAAAGGTTTTAACTTTTTTTGCCCCATAGTTAAACCTAACTGCTGACCTTTTACAGGGTAGAAGGTAGCCTTTAGTCTATCTCCCACATCCTAGGGAGCAAGGCAGGGTATCCCCTGGACAGGGGTCCACAGCATCATGTGGCTGGCCCTTTATCTGTTGAAATGACAAGCAACAGAATAGCTGAAACATATGAGGATCTGACAGACAGTGTTAATACGGCATCACTATTAAACTGAGATTTGTATCAGAAGTAAAAAAAAAAAAAAAAAACTTTTAGTTTAGCCTAAAAGTTACAATAAAGAAGCAAGCAACTGAGTATAATCAGGACATAGGTGCAAGTACTGATCTACAAAATGGACAGCAGCTTCCTTGTTTAAATATCTGCATTCCCAATCTCATTGGAGGTGCAGTGCAATCTGGCATTAAAGACTAAGGTGGACAAAGACAGCATTCCTATCCTTGGCCTTGGCCACTGTACAACAATAACAACAACATACAATATTCCACTTTCAAAATAACTGTACTTAGATACATGACTCAAAAGAATCATAATAATTTAAAGTTTTAATGGTTCAGTTAAATAATTATTGTTCTATTGTTGTGTTATTCCATCCTCGACTATTATTCCAATCCCAAAATCAAATCAGTCAAAAGAATCAAATTACTTTATGCCTGTGGCATTGACATCATTTATAATGAAGATTTTAGAAAAAACTTTAAAGAAAGAGATTAAATCATATGTAGCTGACTAGACCCCCTGCAGTTTATTTATCAAGCTGGGAGGTTGGAGGATGCTATTCTAAGCAACTGTAAAAACCATCCCCCTGTGAATGACTTTTATTTGTGGATTTTTCATTCACTTTTAACAAAATGCAGCATCATAGTTTAATTGATGAACTAGCCTTATATTTCAATTTACAAGATCAGCTTTTAATGTTGATCTTAAATTTTTTATTTGACAGAACACAGTGAGTGATCTTTTGTCAAATCCTGTGGTCTCAAGCATAGGTTCCCCTCAGGGATGTGTTCTCTCATCTCTGCTTTTTATCTTATATATAGATAGCAGTCGATCTACAACAAATAGTGAAATTTTCAGATAATGCAGTATTTTTGTCACTGCTACATAATTCAAAAACAGACCATGGTTGTGCCCTACCTGCTTTTGTTGACTGGTGCAAGAAAAAATCTCTGGACCTGAATGTATGCACAATAAAATAAATGATTACTGATTTTTGAAGAAACTATGACAAACCCTTGTGTTATAAGCAGTTGTGAAGAAGAAACTGTAAATACTTATAAATATCTTGAAACTGTGTTCGATTCTCAGCTAAAGTTTGATGTGAACACAGGGCTGATTGCTTAGTGTGGGACAACAGGGAGTCCATCTGCTGTGGAAACTCAACTCTTTAAGTTTGTAATACTATGTTGACCACCTTCTATCAGTTTGTAATTGAAGGGCTTCTAACTTTCTCTTCTATTTGCTGGTTTGGAGGGCTATATGCAAGGGACAGAAATAACCTATATAGTGTGGTGAAAATCTGGTCAAAGATAATCTGAGTTCAGCAAATGGATCTTCATTCTCTGTGGAAGAAATGTGTAATTTATAAAAGAAAAAGGATTTATTGCTCAAACTCATCTCCAGTGACTTTACTCCGATGCCATCAGGACAGCACTACATTGCTCCTATAAGGAAAACCAGTTGTTACTCTTGGTCTTTCATTTCTTCTGCTCTTGGATTGCTAAATACTGACGACTTCTTCGTCTTTCTCTTTCGGCTGCTTCCTCTACGGGTCGCCACCCTGGATCATCCTTCTCCACACCAACCTATTCTCTGCAGCTTCCTCTGTCACCCCAACCTCTCTCATGTCCTCCCTCACTACATCCATGAACCTCCT
>JABJVR010002417.1:0-17422 GCA_025773905.1 Chitala chitala
CATGCAGGAGGAGAGAGTTTAGAGAGGGGTTAGCAAATAATACAAACTCTAGCAGCCCCATAGCAAACTGTTACAGTGGTACTGGCATATACAGCATGCGCCAGCAGCAGTAATTACTGTGAGCTACAGAGACTGTTTTGGGAAGGCTAAATCAAAACAAAAAAAATGTATGACTTGTGTGAGAATTTCTTGTCTTAATCGTGTGTTTGTGCTCTCAGAGGTCCTGCTTGTCAGGACAAAAGCACACATCCGTGGTGGAATTTACACCAATTTACATGGTGGTTCAATGGGTAGGGCACCAGGCTAGGGTGCCAGAAGTCTCCTGGTGTAAATCCCAGCCCTGCCACCAGGTGCCTCCTTGAGGAAGACACTACACACTAGCTCCTCGGCTGCTGCAAAAATGGCTGCCTGGTGCTCCTCCCAGGGTTGATGGGTTAAACGCAGGGAACTGCTTCCTTGTATGCATCCCACATTCTTCACTGTAGAATCAGTTTTCCTTTTCATTATGTACTGTGTGTTTGAGTTTGTAGTGTCACTGTTAGAGCTCCTGGTCTTCAAATATGAGGGTATGTGAGGCTTCAGGTCCTCTAGGAAGGTGGAAACACTTGTGTTTGGTTTACTTTTGCCTGGGACATCAAAGTGTATTGCGGCAGCCACAGATTGTATTTAATTTAAGACTCAAACATTTTCACACAACAGAGAGTGTTGACCCAGTGTTGTCATCTGAACTATTTGTATAAATGTACCAGTCAAGCCTCTGTGCATTAATAGGAAGGTTTATTCACAAATATTTTTTAAGTAGGCTAGAATTTAAATAACTGAGTAAATGTTTATGACTACAAAGATAATATAGTGTATGTAGTCTCAAATGTTGGATTCAGTCTTTATATGGCCCAGTGTCAGTTCTGTTTATCAGCAATAACAGGGACTATAGATGGAATTATTTTGATTGTCAGTACCTCTTATATCTTTTTTGGTATCTATTGTGCCAATACATAACCATAAACAATAACATTCAAAACTGTGGTAAATCAGCAAACCTACAAGAAAGGTAATACAGTGCTGTGTCATGCACTGGTGGGCTGCAGCTGTACACAGAGCAAACCATTTTAACTGAAAATCACATACTGTTCATTTATGTCCACAATTACAACCTGCCAATCTCTTAAAGTCTGTGATGTTTAGTTTGTTATACAGAAAGCCATGTTTTCACAAGGACTGTTTTATATGAGGTTTTACAAACTGAACTTTCAGTCAGTCATCTTCTACAATGTTTCATTCTGTTAAGGGTCATAGGGAAGCCTGGAGCCCATCCCAGAGCACACAACCCACTGCAGGGTACACACACAATTGAGGAGACACCAATTAACCTAACCTGCATGTGTTTGGAGTGTGGGAAGAAGCCAGGGAACCTGGAGAAAACCCACCAAGCACAGGGAGGACATGTAACCTCCACACACACACACACAAAGCAGGAATTGAACCCCATGCTTAGAGATGTAGGGCAACACTGCTAGCCACCACACCACCGTGCCACCTACAAACTATACAGTCCATTGCATAGGGCTCATTTTAGTATCAAAATAATTTTCACAAAAATACTAGTAAATGTAAAATTTTATTAGTGTTTATGCATTATGCAATGGCAATTATGCAATTTTTTGCATCTGTAGTTGAGCTCACAACTCTTCAGGTTACGGTGTAGGGTGTGTCTGGTCCTTCAGGTTACACTCTCACCGTAATGGTTCATGATAAAATAGCATTTGTTGTGACACGCCCAAAGCTGGAGAGCCACTATACTGGTATCAGTCTGAAATGCCACCGCAGCTAGAAAACAAGTAACCCCTGGAAGGTATGGGTGATTACCCTTGGTTATGTTATGATGATATCTGTGTTGAAGCAGATCACTGGTTTACCGCCAGGATGCTCCTTAGTGAATTGTTTTAGTTTATGATTCTGTTTTATGTTTGTTATAATGTTATGTACAGTTTCTGCCAAAACATCTTCCAAATTTATTCTCTCCATTGGTTGGTGTTCAACATGCTGAACATTGCACCATTACACATATTTTGGCAGGTGAAGCATTTATAAATTCATGAAAGGGAAGATGTTTGATAAAGATATAATTTCCAGCACAAAAAGAAATGTTACTGGCAGTTATTTTAACATGCCTTTAGTTTAATGTTTGTTTTGTGAGATCTCTATAATCTCTGTTTTCGTTCTAAAAATAAATGTGGTGTGATCCTAATTTTTATTTTTTTTTATTTTCAGTCTTAACAATATCCAGTAGTGTCAAAATAAGATGTATGCCAAAAAAAAAATACAAATTTATTCATTAGTTTTACAATTTTTGTAAGAAATATTAACTCATTTAATAACATCTCTATTTAATTAAATAGAGCAAATTCACTTTGATAGAAGATTACTGTCTACTTCTACAGTTCTAATATCCATGTGTCAGAACTTTAAATAATGGTGTAATGCTGACAGAACTCACATAGTTCAGCCCAACAGCAGACTTCAAATGCACACAGAGAACAATATCTCACAAAGTGATGACAAGTCTGAACAGAAGTACACATGAAACAAGAAATGACAAACAGGTAAAAATGGAAAACAAACACAATGTAATCTTTTTTATCCTTCATATTGAACTAATAACAGTGTATGGATTAAATAAATTTGAAATATTTGAACAGCTGCCTTTCAAAACCTCATGTTTGACTGTTGTGCAGCTCACTCAGTCCTTACCTGTTATATTTTCCTGGCGCCTTATGATTTTCCTTGAGTAAAAATCAAAACTGTGCTTTTTTACTGGGTGTTTTTATAAATTCCAAAAATAGGTTTAAAATGGATGCCCAGAGCTTGTCTGTACATTTCATCCATGTTCCAGTCCAGAGATTGCCTTTATTGTGTCTTTGTTTAGAAAGTCAAGAATTAGCCTAAACTTCTGATTTCAAAGAAACCAAACTCTGGTTTCAAAGAAGATAGTGAAGGATGATCTTTATCAGAATCAGGTTTATTGTCAATCATGTGCACATTAAAACAACAAACCTCATTGGCTTTGTGGTATTTATTTTACTGATTTATTTATTATTATACTGTATATATATATATATATATATGTATATATATATATATATATATTTTTTTTTTTTTTTTTTGGTGTGAGTAAATCATTGTCTAACAATGGTTAAATACCACAGTTGCACACAAACACCGGCTTTATTCAGGTGTATAATGAAAGTAAACTAATAACTTTCCAAAACAGTTTAATGTCATAGAAAAGAATGCATCGATGTTAATCTGGCAATGTTTAATCTGACTGTGGATATGTTCTTCCTGGAATGTAGGGTTTTTGCTCTGGTACCCCAGTTTCTCTCACAGTCTAAAGACAGGAAGTTCCACATAAGTTGATTATGATAACCATCAGTTGTCTTAATGGGTTGGTCCTCTGCCTGTGGCTGTTCCATACCTTACACGTTGTGCTCTCTGGGACATTGTCAAGTCCCTCACACCCTGATGTTGCAAAAGGTGCTATATAAAACAAATATAGAATTAAATAATGTGTGTATGCAGTGAAGATGAAGGAAAATTATTTAATGAAATTACAGCATTCAGGTGATTTTATCATATTTTCAGGTAGTGTACAGCATTTTACTTATAGATCAAGAGTAATTTCCCCCAGCCCTTTGTTGCGCAGCCTTCCAGACTGACAGCCCATGAAAGCTTTGTTGGTTGAGCCCTGTTATTACCTGGATGGGTGACCACTTAGAAAAGCTATGGCTGCTGCTAGAAGAGGTGCTACTAGGAGCAGCAGGAGGATCTCACCCTGTAGTCTGTGAATCCTACTGTCCCAGTACAGCAATGAGGACACTACTCTGTAAAAAGTCACACTGTCCTTTGGAGGAAATGTAAAACCAAAGTCCTGACTCTCTGTGGTCATTAAAGATCCCAGGGTGTTCTTTGTAAAGAGTAGGTGTGTTCACTGGTATCTAGGTTAGATTTCCCCAATGGGCTTCATCTGTCATGGCCTCTGAATAATCCCCATGTGTGAAGTGGCTGTATCACTCCTTCATGACTCATATCTTATGTGTGGTGAACTTTCAGGCACACTATGGATGCAGGTGGATGCTGCACACTGCCAGTAGTAGAAGTAGAATCCCCTTTTCATTGTAAATCACTTTGGGTGTCTTAAAAAGTGCTGTACAAGTGCAATTATAATTTCAATTAAATGTTAGGGTGATATAGTAGACCATCTGAAGGTGACTAGGGACAGCTCATTTTCAGACTGTAATCAGATGCTTAGCTGATTAATGAAACAAGCCTGCCACTGTATCTGTCCTGTCTGTTGCTCAGCTATGAAGCTGACAGAGACAGCAGCTCAGTACTTGGCTCAAATGAAGAAGATTTAACACTCATGACATAGCTATACACTGATATTGCTATAGAGATTCCAGAAATGCCGGTAGACTAATATCAGAAGGAACATTCGTAACTATTCACCTGCCAAGAGAAACTGTTTTACTGCATGATGACAGTTTATTTTAGATAAAGTGGACCTAGTGACTTACATGTACAATTTAACAATACAGATGTACTGATCTTATCTTGATGGTCATATAAATCAGAAGGGTTTTGTGAAACGTGCAATAATGCATCAAGCTTGAAGAGCTCATGGACTGTTTCATTTCTACATAGCAATAATATAAAATACACAGGTAATAATTCCTTACAGCTGTTTATAACAGGGGGCTTTATGTATAACTTTCCATAATGAAAATGTAGAAATAGGAATTCTCAGTCTACGTGGTCACAAAAAGCACCCTCTTTTCAAATTAACCCCCAGTCCAGAGTGTGTTACATGAGGAGTTTGTTTACACTTCTAGACTTGTTAATTTGTTAATTTAGAAAATGCAATTTAATACTTTCACTTTATTTAATAGCGGCATATGAATCTATTTCTTCACGTTCTTGTACTGTAAGGAAAAATTGTTAAATTAATTAACCTAGTTTGGCAGCCAATATGTATTCATTCAATCACTTAATGTTGAAATTTATGAAAGGAATAGATGGAAATGGGAACTTGACATTTCATTGAAGAGTCCACTATGATATAAATCCAGCTGTAGAAGCCAAGCATTTTGGATTTTAGACCCACTACAGTTAAAAAATACAAGGTTGTCAAACATTCTTCACATTTTTGTCACGTTTTATGACTGTTATACAAGTATTGCAGCCATATAAATAGCTAGCCTTTTATGCCTCAATGACACCTTTCATAAATTGTTTTATGATTTGTGCCCACTGTTAAAAGTAAAAATAATTAAAGAAAATGTATAACAGTAATAGGCAGCACAGTGGTGTGGTGGTTTGCACTGTCGCCTCTCACCTCCAGGCCTGGGGTTTGATTCCCCGTGTGTGTGGACTTTACATGTTCTTCCTATGCTTGGTGGGTTTTCTCCAGGTTCTCTGGTTTCCTCCCACAGTCCAAACGCATGGAGATTAGGTTCATTGGTGTTTCCAAATTGCCTGTTGTGTGTGTGTGTGCCCTGTGGTGGGTTGATACCCTGCCCAGGGTTTCTCCTACCCTGTGCCTCTTGGGATGGACTCCAGGCTTCCCACAACCCTGAATTGGACAAGTGGTATAGAGAATGGATGGATGTAATGGTAATACAAATTTCTGGAGGAGCAATGAAATTTCAAAGGACATAATGTGACATCAACAGCATGCCTCTACAAGCTTGCTGGGGCAGAGGGTTCCTTAGGAAGGAGCACTTTATTATACAGATGTGGGGTGAAGGGAGACACAGTAGGTAAAGCACAACCAGAGCGCAGTCGGTGCTTGGGTGACTAACTAACGATCATAGCTGACGGGGTGGATGAGGTAATGGAATTGCCTGTAGAAATGCAGCATCTACACCTCAGCAACGAAGCACTGACTACAGGCATTTGATGGAACATATGCCGCATTCAGCCAGGTGTGATCGACTGACTGCAACAGCGCCGTGCTGGAGCTGCAAAGAGCCATGCGTGTGACGTAGCAAATTTTTAAATCCTGCCAGCAACGTCCGCCCAGTTCCTGCCAGCCCTCTGCTCCAGTTCCTTGGGCTTGCTGGGTGGGTAGCATTCCTATCTCCATTGCTGGCATATGTCGGGAGGATCAAGTGAACATCTGAAAGAAATCTGCTCTTACAGATGGCCTAAACACAGAAGGTCAGAGGGTGCTGAAGGTCCTTGGAGAGGTTGATGCTAATTTGTAAGTAGGCAAACGTAGAAAAGGAGTCAACATTCCTGAAGACTCAGTTTCAAGTACGAGGCTTAAGGGATTAAAGTTTATGTTATGTTATTAACAGCTTGCTATTAAAGGCACAAAGTAAAGACTTTGAATGTGGTCGTGGTTGAACATGAAAGATATACAATTGAGGGAATAGATGAAATGATTAAGACAGAAAAATGTCAATGCTTGTCTGCCAGAAACTGTTCAAATAGTGCAGACATGCCGAGATTGCTGGAAATAAACAAGCGTTTAGTACAAAGAAACCTGATCGTTTTTTTTTTCTTTTCCAAACTTTCAGTCAATGATTAACATTTTCTGGATTATTGATTGTTTTAGACTTTTGTTCTGCAGCATTCTTTGACCTGTGATCCCACTTGTGTGTGTAGGGTGTGTCTGGAGTGTATGAAGTAATGGCTAAATAGAGAATGAATACTGTTCCCTAATGGTGCGCTGTCAAGTTATTACACAACTTTTGTTTGTTAAAAAAATGAATGAAATGCTTAAGCGGAATGCAGAATACATGTAAAAGAGCATTCATAGCTTCCACTGAACTCCAGTGTGGTTCAGTTCTGCCATCATCGCAGGTCAGGTGAAAAATTTGTTTATCATTTTGTTTCTTCTTCAAATGCTTATTAATTGTACTTGTTATTCATTAATTTATTCATCTTTGTTGTGAAACTGTTTAACCAGATATGAAGTGTAAAGGGTACATGAAGCCTGCTCCAGGAAATAAAAGGCACAGTTTAGTCACAGCACAGATGAAACTGCAGTCTGTTAGAACCATCAAGTCTCCTGAATTTTTGTGCTTATGTATTTCGGCTGTGGGAAGAAATCAGAGCACTCAGAAAACTAGTTTACATTGAAGATGTTTACTTATGTTGTTAAGGGAAAATTTAGGGTACATTTGATATGTTGATAATGAATATTTATTTTTTGTCACAACACATTAAGATGTTGGATTGACTGGAAGTTCCTAGTTCTGTTGTGAAGTTCTGTAGTAATGTTTTTTTTTATAATTGTTGGGATATTTTAATGTGTATTTGGCTGGAAATCGGGTGTGGAATTAGAAAACTGTCTTTAATTACATAAAAAATGTGGTTACAGGATGTATCACAGCATTATGTATTTTAACTCAGAACAGATATTACAAGTGTTCTTACAAGGGTTGCTAAACTTTCTTTCATGACGTACGTATAGGCTTGATTACATTTACATTTATTCATTTAGCAGAAGCCTTTGTCCAAAGCGACTTACTATGAAGTACATGTGCATGTCATGAACGAGGTCGAACAGTATCAGAGAGCCTAACTAGCAGTAAGTGCTGTCCTATCATCAAAGTGCACACGATTAAGTCAAGCAATTGTCACACAAGTCATTCAAGTAAAGGAAAAGCATAAACATATAAAATGTAAGTCTTATATTAACTAGAAAAACATGTACAAACAAACAGACTTGCAACAATGGACTTAATGGAAGTATAGATGGAAAGATTTCGGGTTTTAGGGTTTAAGGTGCTCCCTAAAGAAGTGTCTTCAGTTGCTTGCGGAATGTGGACAGCGACGATGAAGAGGAAGTTCATTCCACCATATCGGCACCATAGAAGAGAAGAGCTGAGGTATACAAGATTTTAGGATGGGTGCAACCAGTCTTTTCCCATTAGCAGACCACAGAGAACGGGAGGGGACATAGTTCTTGATTCTGGACCGGAGGTAGACTGAAGCAGTCCCATTGATGGCCTTGTACATCAGCATCAGGGTCTTGTATTTGATGCATGCCTGGACCGGAAGCCAATGTAGCGCGAGGAGCAGAGGAGTGACGTGTGTCTGTTTGGGAACGTTGAAGATGAGACGTGCCGCTGCATTCTGGATCCTCTGGAGAGGATACGAAGCAGAGGCTGGGAGGCCAGCCAAGAGTGAATTGCAGTAGTCCAATCTTGAAATGACTAATGCTTGGACCAGAAGCTGAATGGAATACTCTGTGGAACATGGTCTGATCTTCTGATGTGATTATTAGCCAAAGGGCTAGGTTATTTCTACTGGGGCCTACAGGATAGCGAGGGATATGGTCCCCAAATGTCTGGAGAGGAGTGAAGTGTCCCCTCCAGTCACTATGCTGTCTGCTTACTTTAATCATATGATGAATTGAATGTAACAGGTAATGTGTCTCCCCCAAAGCTGAAATTCCACTCTTCTCCATTGCACTGAAATGTAGTTGCCTGTTAGATTCCATTGAACATGTGGAATCAGAATTATTGGCTTGTTCTCTCACTGCTTGCTGTAAACAGTGTCCATTTCAAGTTCTAGGTATGCAACATCTATTAGACATTTCTATTAGTAGTAATTTGTTCTGTGTAAATAATTTTATCATTTGATCTTGATTTGTACCACTTGCAGAAAAATATTTTGTGCAAAAGTCCATATAGACTAAATTTTTAAAAGTAATCTTTTGACATAATATTGAGGTTTCATTTGGAAAGATTTGTCATTTATAGAAGTACCTAGTTTGTCATGGCTGTATTACAGTTCTCCATTGTACTCTGAAAAAACAAGTCCCTTCATAAATATAAATATGGGGAATAAGCTGGAGGAAGACTTGTTTACTTAGGTTTTGTAATATTGATCACATGCTGAAACAAGTTTGGTAGTATAATTTTGCAAGACTTTCATCCTTTAATTGGTGCAGCATGGTGGCTTACTGGTTAATAAATTTGTTGTGTAACTCTGAGGTCAGGGGCTTGAATCCAGCCATAGGGGCTGCACAAACCAGTATATGTCCAGCACAACTTTTGAATCTGAATAAAATGGGCTGTGTCAGGAAGGTTATCTGGCTCAAAAATCTTTGCCCAGTTGATGTGCAGCTCATTAATGGAATGCCAGAGAACTGACTGATTGACTTACATCCATTAAGTATAAATGTCAGAGTTAGATTCAGAGAGTGTTCCAGACAACAACACTTATGGAATTTTAATTATAATTTTCAGTGCCTGGTTGTCTGGTCATTGTCTAGACTCAGAGGTATGGAGCAATCAAAGACAGATTTTGCTTTCATTTAATTCAGTAAGAAATTAATCTTATCTTATATCAAAATATCCTGTCTAGGTATTTGTTCATTTAGAAGTGGGAGTAAGGGATTGGGAACATTTTAATGGCAAATTACTAAGGAAAGATGCTTAAAAGTCTATTTTTTGAAAATCAAGGCATCCCTGATGTTTTGCTTTGCAACATAAAAAGTCTTAGCTCATCACAATGTTACCCAAAAAGGTATTTGCTCCCTGACCCAGACTACAAAATTTTGAGGGGGGTGGGGGTATGTGAAATCATTAGTAAGAAAAAAATAACAGTTTTCTTCTGTGTGTCATGTTTCCTTGTTCTGTGTGAAGCGCGTAAGCTGAAGAAGATCGGGCAGCTGAAGCCACTGGAAGAGCCCCCGGGGCAGACCCCACCGACGGCAGCCATCCCGTGTGTGTCTCCCAAGTCCGTTGTTAGCCTCCACTCTCAGACGGCGTTCATCAACATCCTGGAGTCCATCGAGCCCGAAGTAGTGAATGCGGGACACGACCACGCTCAGCCCGACTCTGCTGCCACGCTCCTGACGAGTCTTAACGAGCTGGGAGAGAGACAGCTGGTCAAGGTGGTCAAGTGGGCCAAAGGTCTGCCAGGTAAGAATGGCAGCAACGCCACTCACCACAGCCCTACATTTAGCCTTGATGTCCCACTTGAGTTTCAGCACATCCTGTCTGGAATTAGACTACAGTAAATGCAGAATTATTTACATACTGAAAGGAGCTTAACAATTTTACTACACTTTATTTTAAGTGAACTTTATTTTCACAGTCGGATACAGAATCAACCTTACTTGTACTTAAAGCACAAGGGATTTCTGTTGGTGGTTGGTTAAAAAAGATAAACACACTGTAAAGCCAAACAAGTTCAAAATACTCAAAATACCAACTAACTTTTATTAACAAATAAGCATTTTCAACAACAGCCATTACAAAAGCTTCTAACACCAGTTACCAAAGGTTAAAACATTACGTGGCGTGAATAAGCGACCTGTTTAAAATAAAATAAGTGAAAAAATGAATTTTTCAAATCGAAAACTGTTTTAAGCAAAAACAGTTACTGTTTTAAAGCAAAAATTAACTCCTGAAAATTGTTAGGTGAGGTAGATGAGGCAGTAGAACATTAAACAGAACACTGACCAAAATTCACATTCGTCAATAACAGGCATATCCATCCCCTGAAACATTTAAAACTTGGGTCTTGGATGCTAATACACACTTTTTAAAATCGGATTACTCCTTCAAATTCTGTGTTTGGAACAGTCGAAAGGGACTAAAACAGTTTACATTCAATTACATTTTCAAAACAAGAACCGTTTATAAAGTGCATTGTTTAAACAAACATATCCGCTGGAGCTGTGTTAACAGCCTTGGTACTACTGACACTACAAGTGAGAAGGCAGGTTTTAGTGGTCTGCTACCATCAAGAAACATCACTATTTTCTGAATAAAGGTGAATGTGTGAGTGAGTTTCTTTGGATAGTCTAAATGCAATGCATAGATGAGACCAAACAGTAGTACCACAGCATCAGCCAGCATGGGAAGATCTGTCACAACAGTCTCATCTTCCACAACAGTAGAAATCTTCTCGGGGTTGAAGTGGACTGCATCAGCAGAGATGTCAGAGACTTCGGTGAGAAGTGCAATAGGAGTGTCAGCAGCAGCTGGCTCATCATCCACTACAAAATACAAATAAGCAAAAAAATTATTCAAATCCATTTGTGGTGGTGTATAAAGGCAAAATCATAAAAACTCTGTCATTGACACAAAATCCTCTAGGATTTAAGACTGATGATTGATTTGTATATGTCTAATCGGTGCTTACACTGGAGGTGTTGAAGAACTCAGTCATGTTCATGCAGATAAATAGGAAGAGCATGAAGCACCAGGGTTTGTCTTATGTTGGCATCGTGTTGTTCCTATGTTGACAATAAAAGAATAATAAGTATAGCACATTTGGCTTCAAGTAATGAAGAAGAAATAAACTTTTTACATTTTCTTTGACAATTTGGGAAAAAAAATGTCTAAAAGAAATTTACACCAATGGAGTATTTGCAGACATTAGGTGTGTTGATGACGTATTTCTCAGGTGTCTGGCATCACAACAATACAAATATGTTTGCGAGGAGAAAGAAAAATTTTGCTATACGAAAGAGACAGCGGTGATCATTTCTAAGTAGGAAGACGATAAGATTTGGCTGCTGTTGTCTGTTAGCGCTGGCTCAGACAACCACCCACTGTGCCCTGCACGTGTGAAGGGACAAGTTGCACATTGTCTGGATCTTATTCTCCTGACATCGTTTGGAGTTTATGTTTGAAAGCAGCTGAAGTGTAGATCTTGGATTGTGATAAACAGTAACAACTTTGAATACTATACTGTTAATGGTTTCTTTATTAAAGAAATTTTCAATTCGTGATTCTAGAAAGTCATTTAAAAGTAGGCTTATAAATTGCTTTTATAATTTTCATAATGTAATGGGAAACCTGTACTGATGACAAAAACAAAAAAAAAAGGAAAAAGTACAAAAATGTCACCTGGAGGTCATAAATCCTTAAGATTTCCTGCAGGGCCTCAGCCATCTTGCCTGGGCGAGAGGCCTTTTCCCTGAACAAGGCGAACAGTCTTGGTACATATTGGTCCAGCTGACCGTAGAACTGGTTGTGCAGTTTAACATTTGTAATCTTGTGGAACTCAGGAAGTACCTGCAGAAATATACAAATAAAAATATGAACTTGATGAGTTTGATTTGTATTTTTTAGAACCATGCTATATATAAAACTGCTGCCTGACCTACCTCCCTGTCATTTTGACATGATTTGAATCTCTGCATTGTTTCAGCAATGTTATCCAGGATGTTGTGCTTTTGGGCTGTAGTCAATTTTAGTTTTTTTTCGACATCTCCCAAAATATTGTTTCCTTCTTCAAGAACATGTTCCACTTCAAAAGAAAATGTAGGCACAGGAAAATGGCCAGGCCAGTGCTTCTGACGCCGTGATAGTGGTACATGAGGGAGTATGTCGGTATCACAACCTGCAGTGGAGGTGGTATCACTTTCAGATCTTGTGACCTTCACTGTACCTTTCTCTGGCAGCTCCTGAATGTCCACACTAAGTTGTCCACTAAAATCAGGATCCTCATACTGCAGGAGAACGTCACGGTCCAGTCTTGGTGTGAACCTCTCTTGCATTATATTCTTAAGCTCTTCTGCTGTGTTTGGCCACTCAGTAAGAGTGAGCGTCATGGCAACATCTGTGGCAACATATACACAAAGCACAAGTATTCGACACAAGTGTATTGTCTATTATGTACACATATATTTCTGGGTAGTAGCCATCTCCCGATTATTTGTTTTCATAAACAAAAGATTTTTGGATTGTTGTTAAGTTGCTTGTAAATGATCTTGAAACCTGTTGTATTATTTGAAAGACCATTATTCTGAACTACCAATGATATTGTGTGCCACAATTCTAATGCTTAAAGTGGATATGATGAAGAACTTTACTCTTACTGTACACAGCAGTAATATGTAATAGTATATATTTTGACACAAATACTACAATACAAATGCATGTGAGGACAAAAAAATGCTTTAAAAAAGTTTTAAAAGGAAACACCATTATTCAAACCTTAATATCTACCAAATGGTTAATGTTAATTAGTAAATTTCAAAAATGTGTTTTTCACTGCACACAAACTCATAAAACATCGGTAATGTTTTAATTCTCCTACCCCCCAAAGAAGACACGACATACCAGTTTTGATACATGACATGAGCTAACTAAAATTATATTTCACAACTTGTTTAAATATTTGATCTTAATTGTCTATATTGGACCAACGTAACAAAGCACAAAATTACAACAGTTCATATCGACGTTAAACGGTGTAACTTCAAGTTAACAGCACGTTAGTCATACTTAGCCAACTTAACGTCCGCCATTCGCCTTGGTTTACCATTAGCCTTCTTGTTACAGGGCATATAGAGTGATAAACTGTGATACATTTACTTACCAAACAAGAGCATTTACGATGATTAACAGGAACAAATTTTGAAAAATAGTCCCCAAGGAATATGAGTATGGAAAACTTTCTGCAACTTGTAAACCGCTTTACCATAATTTTTAAACGTTGAGCACATCGTGACAGAGCCTGAGTGTCGTGACAGAGCCTGAGCGTTGTGACAGAGACTGAGCGTCATGACAGAGCCTGAGTGTCGTGATGTCAGATGCAGCATCCATTCGTTAACTCAAAATTTGTGATTTCATATAAACTCAAACAGTATGAATCACATAAAATTTAAAATATACAACTTGTTAGGAACACTCGATATTGTATTGTTTGATGAACTAATTAACTGGTTTTGATTGCTGTATCCATAATGTTTATTAGTCAGTAGTACTGTTTGGGATTACAGTGCAGTAACATACAATAAATAAAAGGTACATACATATACAGGTTGTCCCCAGTTTATGTGTAGCCTGGCAAAATTAAACCAGCTCAGGACACAGCGATGTATTCTGGGGTCTTTTATTCTGAACAAAAAATTTGTGGTTCAGTAAAATAAAATAAAAGCAAATTACAAAACAAAGTTTCACTGGAAACTTCACCTTATATGCCCAGCAACAACCCTGTCTAATTTACTTTAAAATGTAGTGCTGGCTTTTACTGTATTCCGTGTAAAACGTACACAAAAAAACAACGGTTTGCTTGGAATACAAAACTGTCTGCTAGAAATACAAAAAAATGATTGTCTCCCAGAAGTAGAAAAGACACTCTGCAACAAGTGAAGTTGTAACAACATGGCTTCCTGCTTTGGACACGGCCAAACTTTTCCCCATAACCTCGTAGTACCATCGGTGTTGTATGTAAGAACAGCAGTACTCTTCCTTTCTTTATTAGGTAGAAATAAACGTGTGGGTGCAGTAGGCATGGCAGCACCACACCTAGTGCGAGTACGGAAGTGAAGTGGCAGCGTGTGGGTATAAAGACCAGGGATGCACGGATATCTTACTCTGAAACATCTTTCATTCATCACCGTTCCCTATAGATGGCAGAGGTTGATGCTGTATGTTATACCTGTACCATTTCAAACACACGTCATTTTTAACTTATGACCTTGTGGTCAGAATCGCACCCCGTCGGGGAAGTAGGGGACAGTTTGCAGCACAAACATAACTTATGCAATGAAGGTTTTGTGTGAGGTTGTTGTTGTTTCTGCCTCTGTGTAAGAAGGTTCATAACATAACTTGACAGCTCTAGAAAAGAAACTTTTTAAGTGACAACTTGATTTGGAACTGAGGAGCAGGTACTGTTTTCCTGAAGAGATATTTTGAAATAAGTGGTAAACAGTCTGGGTGGGGTCGGCTGCAAGTGCCCATCACATCTCTGTTCGTCAGAGAGCTGCTCATCACGAATATTACGTTGTTGTCCAAAGGCAGATTAAATGACCTTTGGTTATTTTTAGATGATTTCTGCTTGGTTTGGAGAAACCCTGTAGTGTTGCCCAGCCTAACCTCCAAACAGTTGAGGCTGAATATATTTTAAACTCAGTATTCACACAATGATGCTACAAATGATACAAAGAACAAAAGTTTGACGAAAACATTAAGACCTTGTGCTGGCAGCCTGACAAAAGGAGGAAGTGAATTTCAAGTCGTTTAATGACAACAGATTTTCATATGGCTTCTAAAACGTGGCTATAACGGCATGGAGCATAACCACAAGTCAGTTTCCAAAAACATAATCCATAAGAAATGTTTTTTACGTGGATGTTTTTTATTGCTTATTCTGTATGTTTAATCACTTCAACAAATCAATCACAAACTATAATAAAACTGTTGCACAAAGTATGAGTCCATCAATAATAATTAGACTTCCAGGTGCTAAGTTGTCAGAAAGCACAAATAGCTTGTAGCTATGCAGCTACTTTAGTTGTGTTTTATTCTATTGTAACAGTGTTCTGGCTTCGATAAGCCTGACAGGTCCAGGATAGTGTGTTCAGATAGAGCTGTCATTATGTGGAGCTTGCGTGTTGCCCCGTGCATGCGTGGACTTGTTCTATATACTGCAGTGAGACACACTGTTTGGGCAAACTGGTGACTCTGAACTGGCCTTAATATGTGAGTAAGGGTGAGCTTCAATAAGTCGGCAGCCCCTCTGGGATACTCCGTGCTTTGTACACTGTGGTGTGTGACGCTGTTCCTCCCACAGCCTAGAGCAGAATAAGCGCTTTGAGAATAAACATTAGACCTTTTATCTTTTCTTTCAGATGTCATATCATTCATATATCTTTTCTTTCAACTGTCATTTTCATTCAAAAAAATGACTGACTTCTTAGTTAGTGGTTAAACTGTAAAGTTTGGCAGATTTTATTCTGAACGATAAAACAAAGTTTGATTTTCAGTAACTTCTGTAGTACTGTCTCATAATTCTATATAGGATGATTTAATAATACTTAACTGTATATAAAATCATAATGTGACACTCACTTATTTTCCTGCCGACACTAATTACATGCCAGCTTTCTGTAAATATTTATACTGGTCTGAAAGACATCCATGTCAAATAATAATTTGTTGTGTGAACTAAAAGTGATGCCTGAACTGGTTTTCAAATGTATTTATATACACAGTGGAACCTTGGATTGCGAGCATAATTCGTTCGAGGAAAGTGCTCATCATCCAAAACGCTCGTGTATCACAGCGAATTTTCCAATATGGAAATAATGTAAAATTGGATGATCCGTTCCACACATCCAAAAATATTCATATAAAAATCATTTTTAATGGTATTTTATGTACAAATTATTGTCCCTAATATCGGAAACAAATAACCATGATTAATACACAATATTAAGTAAAATAAAACAAATTAACCTGTACTTTACCTTTGAAAAGAGTCGTTTTTGGCGTGAGGGAGACGAGAGGGAAGAGAGGAGGAGGAGGAGGGTTATTGCTTGGAAGAAGAATCTCCCTCCATGAGAACATCTGGAATCTCGGGAGTTCTTTCTCTTGAATGACTTTCACTAACACTACCGGTTTCACTTAATTTACGCTTTTTGGATTCACTGCCATCTTTGA
This sequence comes from Chitala chitala, assembly GCA_025773905.1. Lineage (NCBI taxonomy): Eukaryota > Metazoa > Chordata > Actinopteri > Osteoglossiformes > Notopteridae > Chitala > Chitala chitala. The sequence continues at coordinate 16,422 of JABJVR010002417.1, forward strand.
CTCACTGGAATGTCTTTCCTTTCGTTCATATTTAACATCGTATTTAACCTATCCAGTGACGCTCACTTTTGCCTCCGTTTGAGCATTTCGCGGATATGTGACATTGATTGTATTGTCCTTAAACAGATTCGTCGTTTGCGCTGCTACAGCCTTATTCGGGTGGTGCTTTTCTACAAAATGTTGTACTGTTTCCCACATTTTGCACACCTCCCTAATCTCATTTAAAGTGTGATATGATATAAAAAACACATCATACTTGATATGAAAATGCTCGTCTTGCAAGACATCGCTCGTTAACCAAGTTAAACTTAAAATTAAAAATTTTTGCTCGTCTTGCAAAGCACTCGTGAATCAAGTTACTCGCAATGCAAGGTTCCACTGTATATTTATTTAGCAGACGCTTTTATGCAAAGCAAATTATAACATTTCACATACACGTTACAATGAGCTACCGCTGAGTGTCTTGCTGAAGAACACACCTGGTGGCTGGGCTTTAAACCAGGAGACTTCGGCATCCTAACCTGATGGACTACTCATTGAGCCACCAGGCCGCGAAACATTAAAACATTTTATATATATTCTATAGAAAACATTCATTTAATACATTCTGTATTCTGAGTTACTGCTATTAGCCCTGTGATTGTCCAACTGGAAATGTCTTCAATACATCCCATGATGCATCTGTCCCACTCAGCTTTGCAAAATGTTAATTTGAAAAGCCATAGTAACGTATTTGAGTAAATGAGTGGGTTGGGGCGAGTTGCAGCTGTGAAAGTGCAGACTGTTGTGGAGCATCATGGGAGAGTTGTTGCCTCTGAGGTGTTGCTGGGTGTGCCAAAGGGTTTTCAGGAACTTTGCCAGAATGGTGGCCCCACTTTCAGACCTTTTCAAAAAGGATAAAACAAAGCAGTGAACAGGACAGCGTTACTCAGCTTTTAATTTGACTCTTCACTGCAGCACACTCCTTGTCACTCAGCGTTACTCAGCTTTTAATTTGACTC
>JABJVR010002418.1:0-14968 GCA_025773905.1 Chitala chitala
CTCTCTCTCTCTCTCTCTCTCTCTCTCTCTCTCTCTCACTCACACACACACACACACACACACACACACACACACACTCTCTCTCTCTCTCTCTCTCTCTCTCTCTCTCTCTCCCTCTCTCTCTCTCTCTCTCTCTGTCTGTCCTTCTAGCCTGTAGTGTCCTCTAGTGGCAGTGTAGTGAACTGCAGTTATTTCACATTTACAAACGCACCTCTCAGCTGGTCCACTAATATTTTCTTTCCCACCTTAAAGAGGTCTGTGATTATGATGGTATGTCAGAGTTTGAAGCTGTGCTGACGGAGTGTTTCTGCCACAGGACGCCTTGTGGAGGCATGGAGGCTCACATCCCAGTGCTTTTTTTAGACCTCAATGGTAAGATGTCTCCCCAGGCTTCCCACCTGGTTGCCTTGGTGATAACACCAGTACTTGTCACAGTGCTCTTCAGTATACCTGAATGTTATCGCTCAATATTTTGTACAATTCCATACTGTAACCTATCAGCATTCAGACTCTGTTTGTATGCCACCATCCCCACAGCGGGTGATCTGTCATTGAATGGTCAGCTCAGTGGCCCCCACGCTGCTGGGGTTAATTCTATTCTGCCCAAAGAACATGGCAGCAGCTTCTTCTACCTCCCGATCATCCGGCACAGTGACGGTGTGGTACGTCTTTCGCAGCTAAGCAGAATATAATGGCTCTGGCCTTTTACCCAAGGTACTCCATACCAGTACAGCAGTACATTACATTTTTGGGAAAATACATCTTGGAAACAGACCGTATGGGACTATTATGGGCTGTCATTCACCACCTATTAAACTACTTCCTGTTTGTTGGATCACTGGTTCACACTAGGCAGTGACTGGCAGTGTACAGTTCTCCCAAAGACTTTCAGAGCATCTCAGCCTCACACAAGATCGCAGGGCAACAGGAGAAGTACAGGAACACAAGCAGATGCACACAACTGATCCTTCCTGCATCCTTACCGTGCCTCTGAGACATAAATTAATTTGAACTCTGTAAGTCACAGTGAGTCTCATACAGGTGTCCGCTGTCTGTTCCTGGGACTCGTCCATCCACGACTCTGTCCACTTGAATCGCGTCACCTCGCCCAACGAGCGCATTTACTTGATCGTCAAGGTGACGGTTCAGCTCAGCCACCCGGCCTCCATGGAGCTGGTGTTGCGCAAGAGGATAGCAGTCAACATCTACAACAAACAGGTGCTGGAGTGTGCCTTCCCCACCTGAGCGTTTCGTGTCCTCATTGGCGTGTCCTGAGCCCAGTGCAGCACTGAGAGTACCAGGCCGACTGTGAGCTGCATGGTCAGCACCTCGTGGCGCTGTTTAACACTCTGCTTTGTCTTCACCAGAGTTTTACCCAAAGCCTGAAGAGAAGGATGTCATTGAAGAATGTTCTTTATTCTTGTGGAGTTACGTACGAGATTGTTTCCAACATACCAAAGGTGTGTCTCTGACTGCATGCAGATGATGTGTGCTGCTCGTTAGGTTAACAAGATGGTTCTTTCTGGACTCCTCTTTCACTATCAGCCCTACCTTCTCTTCTCCTCTATCTTACTTCGCTGTGTTGTGTACACACTGTCCGTTTCTCTCTTTCTCATTTTCGGCCCTCTTTCTCAAACTCTTGATTCTCTTTGCGTCCCGTCCTGAAAGGCATCGGAGGAACCAGAGGAGCGGGAAACCTTGGCCCTGATGGCGGCTCGGGGGGAGTCTGAGGGGGCGCAGGATGGGGAGACCTACATAGAGAAGTATGCCAGAGGAGTGCTGGAGGTGGAGAACATCTTGAGTCTAGAGAGGCTGCGACAGGTGCTTCCACTTCCCCTGTGGTTATACCCCCAGTTACTGACACACCTTCATCATCATTCACACCTTCATCACTCTCACACACACACAACTTAATCATTATCTATACCTCCATCACTCACATTTTCCTCATCTACACCTATATCACTCAACACATGCACATTTTCTTCCTCATCTGTGCCTTCATCACTCACATGCACACACACCTCATACCATCATCTTCTGCACCTCTGTTACTCCCAGACTCCTCTCCCCACATCATTCACATTCTCCTGCCTTCCCTGTGTGTCTCTTACACTAATCTGCTTCTTTTATGCATTACTGCAGGCAGTCACTGTGAAGGAGGCTCTGTCTGCTAAAGGAAGACACATCAGGAGAAGTATCAGTACACCAAACGTTCAGCAAGTAAGAGAATGTGTGAGCGGGGGCACAGTGTGAGCGGGGGTGCTGTGTGACCAGAAATCTAGGACAGTTTCAAGGGCCGTGGACTGACAGGAACCGCATAATTGTAATCATAACATGACATGCTAATCTTTCACAGGGCTCAACATGTTTAGCAGCACTCGTGTTTCACTTGTCAGTAAAGGAGGCCGATGACATCACAAGCATCTGTGTTTGGACAGAAGGAAAAATGAGAGAAATGAGAGGCAGGCAGAACCAATCAGTGACTAGGATAAATATTCACTGATACCATGTGACTGCAGCAGCAGAAGAGCCAAACACCAATCAGAAGCAGTATTGAGGGGTTACCAGCACATGGGCAGGTGGCTCCTGTAACACACTGCATGGGCAGTGTGTTACAGGAGCCACCAGTAAAGAGCTGAAACTGCTCCAGAACAAGACTAGCAGTGCCATTTCTGCTATATCATTCATTCATTCATCTTCCAAACCGCTTAATCCAGTTAAGGGTCGCGGGAAGCCTGGAGCACAACCCAGGATGCACAGGGAGTGGGGCAGGGGACACCCTCAGCAGGGTGCCAACCCACCGTGGGGCAATATATATATGTTATAAAATATAAAACACACACACACACGACAAAACATTATGACCACCTGTCTAATATACTGCTTGCCCTGTGTGCCGTCTGACCCACATATAATATGTGTGTGTGTGTCTGTATTCTGTCTTGGTGTTTCAGACCTCATTCAGCAGAAGCGACCTGACTGGCTGTGATGACGACGATTTCAGGGTATAAGTTTACACCTGCAGCTGTCTGTTGCTTGTTCCTTTGTTGCTACTTTGCACCGACGATACTGTGTAACTTTACCTCATAGAAAGTGTGTTTCTGCCACCCACCAGGGACACTGTGACAGCCAGTTCGACATTTCTGATGGGTGTTTCCAGGATGGGTCTGTGTGCACCACGACCAGCAAGGACTCGCCCCTGAAGGCCAAGGACAGTCAGGGTGGGTGCACACTACCTGCAGGTGGACACCTGTTAATACTGACATGTGGGACTTATGTTCTCTCTCGCTTTTTGTGTTGTTTATTTTTGTTGTAGTAAATAGATGTTATCTGTTGAAATATTGTGATCATGACCAGAAGTGTTGAGGTTTCATAACTATCTGATGTGTGGTGAGAAGTTGTATGGGCACTTGTTCATATGAGATTGTGTATCATATGGTCGGCTCCTGAGGATGTGGGATTTATGGCAGTATGTGTGTTTTGTTGTACCAGTTGTGACTTTTTGTGTATTTTGTGATGTTGTGTGAAATGTGCGGGTATGTGTATTTTGTGAAGCTGTGTGAAATGTGATGGTGAGTGTATTTTGTGAGGTTGTGTGAAATGTGGTGGTGAGTGTATTTTGTGAAGCTGTGTGAAATGTGATGATGAGTGTATTTTGTGAGGTTGTGTGATATGTGAGAGTGTGCTGTATTCCCCTTTCCCAGCTTCAGTACCAGAAGGCTCCATTGTCCACTCTAGTCCCTTCAAGGCCCTCTCTGCCCAGCCACCCAAGTTCCTCAAAGCCCTGATGCCTGTTAAGGAAGAGAAGAACCCCAAGAAGTCACTTGAAGCCCGGCCACTGCTGGCTCAGGAGGTATCCTCTTCAGCCATGTCTACCACATTATTCTGTCGCATTACCCTCTAATTCGTCACCATCTTTTATTTCAGCTTTTTTGTTTTTTTGTGTTCTTATATATATATATATATAAGATTTATTTATTTCTCTTTAATATATATTTATATATTTTTCTATTTTTTCATTTCATGTTTTTAAGTGTCCTGCATTTCCTGCAGTAGTTCAGTTTTTTCAGTCAGGTGACATTAACATCTGTACCCAGTGGTGTTTCAGCAGTACTACACTTTTCAGCTCCTAATCCCAGTTAAGTAATGCTAACCCTTCTGGCTTTGCTAAATATGCATGCAGACTGGTAAAGCGTCGTGAATGGAAGTAAGGAAACGGCGTCAGTGTGGCTGCATGCCCACTTCACAGTGTGTTGGCTGCGCCGCTGCTGAACCAGCGTGATTTGTGCTGCATGGCCACTGAGTGTCCATTGAGGAAATTGTAACAGTCCAGCATCGACTCTCACTGTACGGAGAACCAACAGTTCGTGGAAGCATGTCGAACACCACCATGAACAGCCAGCATTGATTTTGTCAGCTTTCATGTGAACTACTTCCCCAATTTTTTTTTTTTTCCTCAAATGCAGATTCTTAAAACATATTTTGCAATTTTTTTTGGTCTTCTGATAAAAATTTTACGTAAATATATCAATGGTCCCCAAGCTCTTTTCCCCCTACTTGTCTCTTAACAAAATCTGAGCCCCCACAGCCTATGTACACACACACGCACGCGCACATACACACCAAAAGTTTAAAGTGATTATTTACACGTTCCCTTATACCAAAAAATATATTTTTTTATACAGTGGAACCTTGGATTACGAGCATAATTCGTTCCGCGACAGTGCTCCTAATCCAAAACGCTCGTATATGAAAGCGCATTTTCCCATATGGAAATAATGTAAAGTCGGATGATCCGTTCCACACACCCAAAAATATTCATATAAAATCATTTTTAATGGTATTTTATGTACAAATAATTGTCCCTAATATTGGAAACAAATAACAATGATTAATACACAGTATAAAGTAAAAATAAAACAAATTAACCTACACTGTACCTTTGAAAAGAGTCATGGCTGGCATGAGTGAAAAGAGAGGGAGGAGAGGAGGGTTATTGCTTGGAAGGAGAATCTCGGGAGTTTTTTCTCTTGAACGACTTTCACTAACACTATCGGTTTCACTTTTACATTTACGCTTCTTTTGACTCACTGGAATGTCTTTCCTTCCATTCGTATTTAACACGAACCTTTCCAATAACACTTGATTTTTCCTCTGTTTGAGGATTTTGCAGAAATGTGACATTGTATTGTTGTTAAACAGATTTACCGCTGCTACAGCCTTATTCAGGTGGTGCAAAAAAACATTTTGCACACCTCCCTAATCTCATTTGAAGTATGATATGATATAAAAAACATATCATACTTGATATGAAAATGCTCGTCTTGTAAGACATCGCTCGTTAACCAAGTTAAATTTTATTTAAAATTTTTGCTCATCTTGCAAAGCACTCGTAAAACAAATTACTCGTAATTCAAGGTTCCACTGTAGTTTTATATTCAGACTTTTGATTATCCAGTAACAGTGTGGTTATGATTTTATTTAAGGTGTAAATTTTATTTTGACAACTTCACAGCCTCAGAGCAGACACCTGTAAGTTGAAACATGGCAGACTACTCAGATTGTCAGATAACCGCATCTGGATGACTGAGAGTCTTCACTGACCACGTCTTGTGCCCTCCCCCTGTGGTCTTTGGTACCCTTGTTGAGGAGGGTGTAGACTAGGGCTGGACTGGGACTAAAAATCAGCCCTGGCATTTTTGGTCCAGATGGCCCACCATTACAACCCATAATCAGCCCACATAGTAATAACATGTTGTATCGTCCCCACAGTGTGTCGGTTTGCCACGAAAATGCCCAGTATGCCAGATTACCAATCCTGTTACGGACTCCAGGCTGGAAACCATGACATTAGACAAACAAAACATTCATAGTGTTACAAGACAGAATCTTTCTTTATTCATTGCCAAGCTTTTCCAACACGTGGCAAAGTTACTCATCCAGGGAAGGAATAATAAGGAAAGCTAAAATGTAGGACAAGATAACTCAATGGTCTCTGGAAAGTAGTAAATCGGGAAACTGCTGCTGTTTGTGAGGCAACTAGTACGGCTTGTTGAGGCTTGTGACTGTTTGCCTGCATTACTTGTCATTTGCCTCTTACTGCATGAACTGACACTCCTTACGTGTCGCACATGTTTAATCATGTTAATCCCTCCTGCCACCTCCTGTCTGCGTGATGTATGCTGTTGTTGTGTCTTGACCCCATTGCAGAGCATGTGCCCCCTTGTGGAAAGCGCTGCCCTGGCCTCTCACTGCCCCCGGCGACGGTCCAGGGCGGAGAGTGAGGGCCACAGCGACAGGCAGCTCAGTCTCAGTCACACACATCGACACACCACTGTAAGTTTTATCTGCTCCACTCCCTACTGGTGGCCCATTGTAATTACATCTCTTTGTCCCTGGCCTTTTCCAAGGCTGACAGATATATAATTATCAAGCAAGTAAAAGAGCACCATCAAACATATAAACATTCTGTCTGAATGGGATTATATATATTAGTCATATCTTTGCGAGTTGTAATTTAATCAGTCTATTTATCTGCAAATTAACAAATGCTGGATACAAAAAAAAAAAAAAAACGTGGCAACATATCTAACTGTCTTGCTGCCTGAGCTGATCACACTCGTGCAGAGAGATTGTGTGCCTGAGTTGCCATTGGCTGGCTCTGCCTCTGCTCGTCTCCACCCATCCCACGCTAGCCTTTGCTCCACCCACTTTCTACACCCTGCCAGCCACTGCTCTGCATACAACATCCGTTTAAGGCTGTCCTGCTGCTCCTACAGTAGGGACAGCCCAGCCATTCACTCACTCTGCAGGTCATTCTTGAAATGGGTGACCATGTTTAGTGATGGTCAGTGTTGTTTTCTTTCCCTTCAATCGAAGAGATCATTTGTAAGTACAGTAATGTATATTTCATCAAATATTATGTGTTGTTACTAACCCTTCTAAATTTTTTTTATTACAAAAGAAATGCAACATGAAAAATGTGATGTCCATCAAATTGATCTGATTATGTTGAAAATATGGGTATAAGATGGGTTTATAAATAGCTATATAAATGCAAGATGAAGCACATTACCATAAAAGTAAAACTAAATTCCTGGGCTTATAATTGAGCAGGTAGAGTCTACATCTGCCTATACATGTACAATCAGTGATATTTTATATATATTAAATGAGCAGTTTATATGCAGCATATGTCGGTGTGTAAAAACATGTTTTTTTCCCTTGTTCAGTTATGTTTTGTCCTGTCCCTGCCCAGCACATTGTGCTGTGCCTAACACCCTTGTGGTTGTCCCACCACTCTCACTTGATGTAGGATTCTGAGGATGACACTGATGGCGACACCCCCTCGAACGAGACAAGCACGCTGGGAATGGCCTTCTGCTCCTCAGAGTTGCAGCATGTCCAGCCTTACGTTCCGGAGACCTTTGCTGACTTTGATGTGTACAATGCCAGTTTGGAGGGCTCATTGTCGGTGAAGACGGAGCTCGCTAGACCTGGGGCCATCCCAGGAGTCGGGTCGCTGGGCTGTGAGAAGGTGGTGTCTCGGAGCCCCACGGTCAGCAGCTGCACCAGCGGTTATTTCTCGCACAGCGGCTCTAACGTCACCCTTTCCGACGCTGCATTTACGGCCAGCAACAGCCTGGACCAGCTGAGCACCAGCAGCCGCGACACCCAGGATGACAGGTGCCTGCTCCACACCAAAAGTGCCTCAGGGAGCGACTGGCTCATGGTGCCCCACGCACAGGCAGTGCCCAGCCCCTGCCCTTCAACAGCACCCCCACACTCCCCGGTGTGCCCCTCTGCACACATGGACGGACCCCCAGGCACGCCTGCAGAGTGTGGCCTCAGTGTCAGCCAGGAATTCACTGATTTCCAGAGTGCTGATGACAACGTCGAGGAAGGTGCGCTAGGCAGTGTAGAACATGGTTGGCAGACAGTGGCATGCAAGCGCCCCAGTCTCCCTGTTACCATGCCAACAGAGCTATGCCAACTGCACAATGGCAGACAAGCTCCTGGACAGCCACATTGCCATGACAATGATCTCTCTCACACAAGTGCCACTGGTATCGAGTCAGTTTCAGGTGAGATGGGTCAGCCTGGAGAGTGGTCCAGCGGAGAGGAGGGCTCGCCTGTTGTCCAGCTGCCCGACTGGATGGCTCCTGGGGAACCAGTATGGGTGGGGAAGAAAAGTGGGACAGTGCATTATGTGGGCGGGGTGGAGTTCGCCCCAGGAATCTGGGTTGGGGTAGAGCTGGATCTTCCTGCTGGTGAGTGAGCGAACATCTAAATAAGATATAAAGTTGTTTAGAACAGCTCATTTGTGGGTGCCATAAGCTGTTTTACGTAACTAAATAGATGACAGGAGAATCATACACTGTGAATAAAAATCTACATGTTTGATTACAGATCAAAAGCTTTGACAAAGCTGTCCAGTATTTTTTAATGTTCTAAGTCCTGCGATGATTTGCAGTGTATTTTGGTTTATATTTGTGTACATTTGTTAGTAATGACATGTCATCTGACTTTTTCTTCCTGTGTCAAAGGCAAGCACAATGGCACTGTTCAGGGACGGATTTACTTCCGCTGTCCTGCTGGACATGGTGTATTTGTCAAGCCCTCTTGCTTGTCCCGAGGGCCCCCTCCAGCCTGTAGCCGCACCTCCTACTCTTCCAGGACCCATGAAAAGCACAGGAGTGCCACGCTTCCCGCTCGGCGCATGGACCAAAGGACAGGGGTGGGCCGGAGGGGGTCTCAGGAGGGCTCTCTGCCCCGCCGTCCTTCCTGGAATAGCTGAACACCAGTATTCTGTTATCATCATCATCATCATCATCATCGCCATTATTTTGCACTCCAAAATAGTCATGTCACATGGTATATCTACTCAGTGTGTTTTTTTTTTTTAATCTGATTTTTATTTTATGATTTATGAGTAAATATGTTGCTTAATATATCATTTAAACCAGATTCTGACATTAGACATGTGTTTAGTTGTTGTACACTGAACCTGAAATACACATATAGAATGACACAGGCTCCCACAATAACTGATTTTAACATGCATTTTAGCTTGCCATGATAAAACACTGAATTGGAAGTTCAGTATTATCTACAGAAGGGAGCGATGCTTCCTAAACAAATCCTTCTACTATACACACATGACTGTTGGTGATTTCAGTCGTCGACACTTTAAATTACCAAAGACCTTGTGTTTCACACCTGCAGTCCCTGCTCCTGCCGTGTCGGCGATAAACCGTGTGTGCATGTCTGCAAAGCTTTCTGTTGAAAAAGAGAATCACTGCGGCCAACCTTAGGTCACACACTCTGACCCACCTTCAGCAATGAAATGCCAAGGATGGCAGGTCAGAGTGACAACAAGCAACCGTGCAGGACAGGATGAAAGAATTTGAGAAGGAGTGAGCAGTGATGGAGAAGGCTGTAGTGGTGGGTGAAGGAGCTGATTTGGTTTCAGGCGTCGCAGCTTTGCTGCCTTACAGCACTGTTGTTTGAAGACGGGGGACTGTTCCGAGGATGCTGCGACTTCCCCAAAGCCAAGCTTTGCATATTAGAAGCGTAGTGTTTTCTTTATATCACCACAGGCACACTCCTCATTATGCATCAGACCATTTTCGTAAGGAAGCAGTTGCTGTTAGCTACTGTTAAACTAAATAATTTTGTTGGCTTCCATAAATGACTGATAATTTGGTGACAAAGGTACTCGCCTCTGTGTTAACCTGTACTTTTGGGAGCAGCAGAACTGAGTTGGGAAGGGGTAATATCAGGAAACAAATATTTATGTAATGTACACCTTCATCGGTTTTGTGTGTGTATGTCTGTGTGTGTATGTGTGTGTGTTTTATATGCAGAATTATGTTGGATCTGCACTCTGTTTAAAACTAATATTTTTAAAATAAATGATTTTGATGTAAAGATCTGTGTGACTGACAAGGAGAAAGAGGAATGAATGGGTAGTCTGCTGTACTGATCAGAAAGGTAGTTTGAAAACGAAACCCAGTACCTTTGAAACAGAGCGAAAAGCTGCTTTCTTTGGTAATGACCTGTAAATAAAGTCCTATTGGAATATAGTGTTTACAATATAAAAATGTACAGAATTGTAATTTATAAGGCATCTGCAAACTGTATTTAAATAATGCAGGACTCTTTTAGAATACAGAATGTTTACAATCCAAACACTTGTTTTTTGTGTTTTATTTGCGTATTAATTATTCATATTTGGGTAACTTACTACTGCAGTGGGTAGGCGCCCCATACAGAGTGTCTCCTGCCTAGTGCCCTATGCCATTTGGGATAGGCTCCATCTCCCTACCCCACTACGACCTTGTACAGAAAATGGCTGGGTTAATTTATTATATATACATTTTTATATATGCAGACACGCACACTAACATCTAATTGTGTATATTTCAAACAAATATGTTATAAAATATATCTTGGAAATTGTTAGTCTGACATATACATGACATGTATGTTACAAGCACATAAATACAGCGTCCAGTTGGATGGCTGAACAGCAAGAACAGCTGCTTTAGGCCACCTGAGCTGTGCATTCCAGTCTGGTCACCAGTGCTCTGTAGAGTTTCTGCTGTTACGGTTTTCTTCCACAGGCTGAAAACACGTGGTTTAGAGCTTTGGATGAAATGTCTCTAGTGCTGGAGTGTAACAGTGCCAGGCATGCTGGGATGGGCCCACATTCAGGGTGTACCATATCTTGGCTTGTTAAGTTCACCTGAATTAACAAATAAGTAGCTCTTACTTTGGGATATGGTTTCAGTCAAACTGAGAATTTGAACAGTATTTGGAAAAACACCTAAAGTAAAGATGGGTTCCGTGTGTTCATAACGCTCACAGTCAACAATCATATTTTAATACTATGTGGGACAGGTATGTACATAGTAACTCAAACTGCATTAATAACTCAAACTAGCATGTAGACTAACACCAAATACGTTGTGTAAATTCTATACAATGTTTACTTAAGTCTAGGTTAAACATTTAATGGTGAGGACTATGCCGCTTCAAGTCTGTGTGCCACTGGGGGGAAAAAACTTAAGATTTTGATTGCTGGTATATCAGCTGGTGTACTTCATAAAATATTTAATTTTAGGGTAACCAAGACTTGTATAGTACGTGTAATCACAAATGCTGCGTTAAAGTAAAATCACATACATATGTCCTATATATTGGGCTGAGGCAGCGGCGCACGGGGGGAACAGGGTGGGGGGTATGCATGTTGTTAACTATATATATGTGACTATATAGTTATACACATATCCCCAAACTTTTGAGGAAAAACTGTGCCTTTCAATTGGGATAATGGTAGTAACATCCCTTTGCTGTTTGAATAGACAACAAAATATGTGCATAGATACTATAAATGTGAACATATTTATTTTCCAGTAAGAAGCATGACATAAAGCAGATAAAATAGATCGCCAAATATTTCCTTCCATTGTTCTATTCATACGACACACGTTTGAGAAGAACTTCATTTCCCAGAAGCCCTTTTAAACTACTTGCTGCCGTGGTGTGTGACGGTATTGCGACGGACCGAGCCCTGGCGTCCTGACAGAAGTCCATCCGGCGCCTCTCTATCGAGCAACGATTAGAAATCAACCATGGCGGCGGCAGGAGGAGGGAAAATTAGAACAAGGAGGTACCACATCTCTTCCAAACCGTACGCGAAAAGCAATCAGGTAAACTTGCAGCATGATTTTTAGTGTATTGATAACGTTGCGATTTCTCCTTCGCACTTTTGTCGAGGGCTGTCGTTATGTTCCTTCTTTTTTCTCTAACAACACATCGTGCGGCCTTGTCTCACCGTTTGGCTTTTTAGGCCTGCGCTCCGTGCGCGTTGTAAGCGGCCTGACCGCTTCGCGGGTGAAACATACCAGCCATTACACGGAGTAAAACGCTAGTTGCAAACAGTTCCCATTGTGTGTGCGCGAGATAGTGTGTCATGCTGTAGTTGTGACAACCTGTGAAATGTCTCTGTAGTTTACTTCATTAAACCGCGCTAATGTTAGCACGTTAGCTTAGCCGTCCGACTTATGAGTTTTGACTGTAGTTGAGGCGTCAGGAATGCAACCAGATGTTGGAAAGCCGTATCGCGTCCCATTTTCTTGCATTTCATGTTAATTTTCTTCGTCCCGGTTTCGATGGTTAATTTAATCTGAGCTGAAAATGCTGTCGTGTGGAAGGGTGCAGTCACCGGGCCCCACATGTCTGGCTGAGCCCAGCTGCAGACAGCCCGCTCCCCGCCTCTTTACTTTGTTTTTGGTAAGACGAGTTAGTCACCGGTGCGCTTACGGTAACATGTAAAACGCAGCCAAGAGCACCAAACTGTAGGTATAAAAACGCGGTATCTCGAGGTGCGCACTGTTTAGCCATAGCCGCTGTGGTTTATATCGGTGCGTGCTGTAACAGTGAGTTAGACGGGACACGCGTGAGTCAGCCGGCGCTGATCAGCATGTGGCTCGGATGGTCTGAGCAGCGTGTAGCTAACAGGCTAAAAGGTGGCTGTCCTGGCGGGGAAAGTCTTAAAGTCGGTGATCAGAGTTGGGAGAATGGCGTTGGCAATGGCTTGGTATGGATGGCTCTGTTAGGTGTGGATGGCTCTGTTAGGTCTCTTCGTTCGTGCTAGATTTCTTTGTTATGGAATTCAATAAGAAATTTTTCCACGAAACAACCTATTCCTTTAGCTACTAGTTGATTGATACGCAGGGGTCCTGTAAGAATATGGCTAGTCATTGTGGTGTTTTGCATACCCAGCAGTATTTAAATCATATAAATATTTGAATATTGTGCATTGACGTTAGACGTTTTTCAGATGCTGTTTAACGTGTAATATTGGTTTCTTGTGTTTATATAAAGACAAAAAGTATATCAAATTGGTTCTCCGATGGCTCCATGTATAATTGTACGTCATATAATTTTTTTATGATGTAAACGTGTTTTCAGGTTTGTCACGTACAGTGGTTGTTTTGGTTGAGATCTTTAGGAAAGACAGCACATCTATACCTAACTTGCTTTGCAAACATACCATACTGTCATATTTTGAAGAGAAAATCTTTTTTGACTTATGTGAAGTACCGAAAGGCCAGATTTACGGTATGTATGTGGGACTGTATAGGAGATTCACACTCTTAGTGGAAAGACATGAATGTAATGCACACATTCATGTGGACTACCTGAGCCATGCAGTGCTGCTGTGAATTTTTGAAGGTCTTGTTTTCGGTTAGAGGGAAGCAAGGCTGTGTAATGCTCATTAGGTGGGGTGGTTAGCAGACATATTTATCCAAAGAGTCTGACACAGTTTTTATTTTCAGTGGCTAATGGTGCGCATTCTACTGAAACGATTTAGGGTTAACACCTTTGTAAAGGGCTCCATGGGCTAAGACATTTGTGTACACACGCAATACACCTTAGCCCATGGGCATAGGCTCCATGGGTAAGGTGTATTGTGTGTGTACAAATGCCAGGGTGTGAGCCTTTCCACATGACATCCTGCAGGTTTCCCTGTAGACCAGTCTGCTTGCAGTGGCTCAGGAGTTTGTGCAGTAACAGTGGCTGGCTGTGTTCTATGTTTCGTTTCTCACTAATGAACTTGACATTGACCTCGGAGCCTGGAGGCCCTCCTCTTTCTTAGATGCGTTTCCACCGTGCTGGTTGAGATCTGTTGCCCTTTTCCTCATTTGCTGTTGACAACTAGTCTGTCCTTGCATGCTGGCGGAGAGAGTGGCATAGTGGTATTCTTAGAAGACAGTTGAGTAAGTCCACAACTTGCTGCTTCAGACGGAGTCTACCACATTCTTCCTGTGTTTGACCTCAGATTTATAGCAGATTAGTCGAATTTTGCATAGTTAATCTGAACCTTCACCCTATACAAATTTGTAATCTGCATAATTTCCTTACATTTGGATTTTTGAGGTAATTATACTACCAAAATGTTCCTCTTCCTTTGAATTACAAAGAAGTGGGCCTTTTATTGAACTTTCAACACATTTTGCCAGGTTTTGTGCCCTCCCAACATGGTATTTGTCACATCGCATGTTAACTCTGTAGTATTATTCACACTGGTTAGCAGCAGTACTCTGAGCCACCGTAGTGGTTGGTGTAGTCACCGTGGCCACAATGAGGCTCATGCTCCTAGTTTGCCATTGTCGTGACTCCCGAGTCCACCAACTATAAATGGAAGCTTTAAATTGAGGGATTTTGTTGTTGTGAGACGTGCCCTCAGTCTCCTTTTTGTATGCACATGTACAAGATAAACTTTGACAAACATGTCTGCTGGTTTTAGTGGTAAGCACCTTGTTAGTTGTTTAGCTCATCTTCTCAATGATAAATTGTTCAAACACAAACCTGTACTCCCACCAGCTCTATGGAGTCCATGCGTTACAGTACATGATTATGTATGAGGAAAGTCCCCCACTTTCTCCCCACCTGGGACCATATTTTATGTTGTAGTAGGCCACAGATTACTTTTAATTTCAATGGTGTTGTATCTGAAGGGATAATGTAAATATTTAAATGAAAGCTGTCTGCCATTTTGAAACCTTTTGACATTGCATCTTTGCATTATTTTGTTTTGGAAAAGTCTCAATTAACATAATACTGTCTGAACTGAGTGGATGTTTAAAGGAGGCATCCAAAGTTCCCCACTCTTGGACTAAGAGAAAAACCTGCAAGAGGTGTCTTGCTAATGTGGCTAATACTATGTTGATAAATATCTGTATTCTGGAAAAATGTTTTTATAAACGTGTTATCCTATTTAGTTATTATAGTTTTATGTGTGCTAAAATAGTTCTTAAATAATTAAAGGGCTTTCCGTAAAGTTTCAGAATTTGTAATGTTTGTAATGTACGGGACCCACTTATCTAGTTCAATGATCTACTTTGTGTATATATGCTGAGTACCAAGACTGCTTAGCATAGCTGTTTGCCAGGAG
>JABJVR010002419.1:0-32806 GCA_025773905.1 Chitala chitala
AGACACACACACCCCACTTGCCCCTGTGGGCAGTCTTTTTTCTTTCAAGCTCAGGTCCTCTTATCTTAGCTTTTCCTAGGACTGTGCTCTTCTGGACAGAGATCTCAAATGTTGTTCCTGGGATCTGATGGAGCCACTCTCCCAGTTTGGGGGTCACAGCCGTGTATTCTAGTTACCACGGGGACCATTGTAGCCTTCACCTTCCACATCTTTTCTAGTACTTCTTTCAGTCCTTGGTATTTCTTGAGCTTCTCGTGTTCCTTCTCTCTGATGTTGCTATCACTTAGGATTGTTACATCTATCTCTACGGCCTTGTTCTCCTGTTTATCCACCGGTTGGTTAGCCATTACCAATTTGTCAGTCTGTATCTGGAAGTCCCATTGGATCTTAGCTGGGTTTTTCTCAACTACTTTCAGCAGTATTTCTCATTTTGATTTTGGGACTTCCAGCCCATACTCGACACAGAAGTTTCTGTATACTTTGCTGGCTACTTGGTTGTGGCGTTCCATGCCTGCTAGCATCTTACATCCTGCTGTTATGTGCTGGATTCTTTCAAGGGCCTCTTTGCACAGCCTGCCTCTGGTGTCCTGTCTGGTGTGGTAGACCTCAGCCTCTATTGATCATGTTCTTAGAGCTTGTTCCTGTGCTGCCATGATTAGTGCCTCTGTGTTGTCTTTCAGTCCAGCTTTGTCCACCCACTGGTAGGATTTTTCAATATCAGCCACTTCTTCAACCTGCTGGTGGCACATACCAGGGGTTTGTCCTTCCATGATGGTTCTTGCTCTTCTTTTGCCATTTCCTTGGGTTCCTATTCTGCTACCTGAGGTATTCAGTAAGCACCTCATCACTTGGGGCGGCCTTATACAATAGGGATGGCTGTTTAACTTCAGGCAGACAATCCTGCAAAATGACATGTAGCAGACAGCTCACTCAGCGTGTCGTGGTACATGTCCACTTATGGCCTGTAACCTCAGATGGTGCTGCTTTTTACTTTCGCCAGTTTATTGAGGTATAGTGCGTTCATATTTTATTCACAGATACCAGATAGTGGTTGTAGTACTGGGCAAGTACACACTGCTCTTGTTACAGGTATTCCCTCTCTCGGACCTTCCAACATAACCCACGCCACATGTAAGCCCTGCTCAAAGCTTTATTGCTGTCCATGTGGAAATGGATCGTACCAAACTGGCCCAGGAGGGTGGGCCAGCATGAATTTCCTGAAGGTGTGATTAAGTTAGGGGTCCTAACGATTGCCAGCCCACAAGTTGGGCCTCACCATGCCTATTACTCCCTGCCTGCTAAGAAAACCAGTTACTGAGGGGAGACTAGTGCCGCGGCAGTGTCTTATGTCTCACTGAAGCCTACTCTCAAGTCCGCAGCCTGACCGAGCTGGTCATAGAGTCGTCCCACATGGCTGCTGGTGCTCATCAGCTTTCCGTTCACGTCGGGCAAGCAGAGCACTTGGGTGGGAGGCCGCTCGGGAGGATGGGAGGACGGGAGGGAGGGAGGGAGGGAGGGAGGGAGGGCGCTCGGACGGGAGGGTGCTCCGCGCAGCCTGAGTTGCACTGCAGAGGGAGATGAATGGCTTTGCCATCCCACTTCTGTCAGCTCACGTTGTCGTGTCACCTGAGCGCGCCGGATTAATAGCACTGTCGTCGTCCTGACGGATCCTATCAGGAGCGACCGGTAATAACCGCTTCATATCAGCTAAACGTTTTAGGAGCAGATTTGTAACACTGCATTGGTAACTCAATGGTTTGAGACAAGTTTTTTTCTGCCTTCTTTTTGATTTATTAAAATCAAACGTATCTGTATGCATCACTAAAATCTCCATTTGCCAAGTATCATTGTGTCCTTGTCAAATATAGAATTAGGAAACATGCAGTTTCTGACAAGAGTTGTCCTCCAGCAATGAAAAAAACACATCTTACAGCCACACTGATATGTAAATGTTGGCAATATTTGTATGAAGCGCTTCCTTTAAAAGTGGGCAATGTTCAGTTACAAACCAGAGAAGGAATTATTAAAAACAATATGGGTCTTTAATGACACAACAATCAGTTCTGATTGTGAGCTCAGAAGAAGCGGAGGGACTCGTAAGAATCCCTCGTCTGTTTTAACTTGTGAATGAGAAGGCTTCCCGCCCCAGATCTTCCTCCTCATAATTGTGGGTCCCTGCATGATTGCACAGCTTTGCACAACCCAAGCACCAGCATTCCCAAGGTGACCCTAAACGCCTGACCTGACGTGCTCTGGGCCGCTCGGGGGCTAGCTGTGCCTCACGTGTGAAATCGCTGACGCCTCATTGTCCCCCATCCATGGCGGTACTTGTCTTGTCCTTTTGCCTGCTGCCTCGTTACAAAACGGGGATTGTGAACCATTAGCTGAAGTTATTACTAAGGTGATATTATTTATGATGGCAGTTGTGAAACTTTCCATGGAAAAGGACGACACAAGGGTGGATTTTTTTTCTTTCCAGCATCCGCTAGGGCCATTTCCCGTCCCTTTCTGTTCACTTTAACCAATAGATCCCTGTACATGGGGTCGGCGGTCTCCGGCTAAGTGACTGACTGTCAGGTAGATATCCTGTTCCTTAAATAGCCCTGCTTGACCATCAATCACTCATTCTCCCTGCAGGCAGGTACCAGGCTGCCAGCACTATCTTTATAGAGCTGCTTGTTTGAGTTTCCATTCAATCATAGAGAGCTTCAGAAACACACACACACACACACACACACACACACACACGTGTGCACAAAAGCACGTAGGTGTGCACCCACGTACATACTGCATTCCCGACATGGAAACCATGTACTTTTCACTGTAGAAAACACAGATAAAGATGGTGTAACAATTTCAAGATTGCAAGTGAAGCATTACCAGGAGATTGTCAGAGTAAATGTCAAGGTAAAGTTAACTTCACAGAGTATTACTGACACTTGTTCAAACACAGACATGTGGACTTTAAAGCACTGAAACATAAATGTGATGTTAAATTTCAGTTACAGTTCATTTCTAAACACAAATTCCATCCAAACTTTCAGTGTAACTCCACTGTTGCCAATAGCAATGGGAGAATTTAGATATTCTGCACTTTAATTACCACGCACTGTAATTCGCCGCCTGGCTCACGAAACAATTCAGTAATTCGTGGAAAATAGCTGATATCAGCCTTTGGCTTTGCTGTTACCAGGCACGTTTACCACGATGTCCAAACACAGTTAGGTCTATCATCAAACACTACCTTAGAGACTTAACCGATCCGCTGTACGTATGAGCCACTTGAGATGAAGGACAAAATTTTAAACAGTTTAATTATAGCTTATTATTATCTTTGTGGAAATACTTAATCATTCAAAGATGAGATTTACCAGAATCACCATGTTCTTTATTAACATACTGCTGTTGGCTTGATCTGGATGTGATGTTGGTGTAATCCAGCTCTGGTCAAACGATCCTTTAAATCTGATTGGACCTCATTCACCAATTGTTCTTAAGAAGACATTTCTTCTTAAAATCCACATAGGCAGTTTTCACAAAGATTCTAACATTCATGCATGTTTTCTTATTTGGGATTTGTTTGAACAGAAACTACGCACATTCAAGAACGCACTTATGTACATTTCAGTGATGAGAAGTTTGTGCAAAATAATTGGTTAATGCATTTTATTCAGTTCTACAATTGTATATTCTAGGATTTAAATTAAAATAATATTTTTTAAATTTATATTTCAAACTAACCCTTTTCATTATTGTGTTATTTTATGTCCACTACTGACTCTACTAAATATAACAGCTCATTTTCTATTTACTTCCTGCAGCAGTACCTCCATTTCAAAGCTACTTAAGTTTCTCTTATGTTTGGAGTTACTTGCTCTACCTTTTTTCGATTTTTGTTTGGGCATGCTTGACTTTTCTCTAAATATTTCCTCTAAATTTCTGTGTATGCACACCAGGGTTATTATAACTGAAATTTTCATTAGTATTTATTTAGTTTAACTTGTCAAATTTAAGTTTCATTTTAGTACATGTAGAAGAGTATTAACAGGTTTAGTTTTGTTTGACCAAAATTAATAGTTTTAGTTTTGTTTTAATTTTGTTTTGTTTAAGTTGTAGTTTTCTACCAAGTACATTTGCAGTTTTGTAATCCCAGTGTCTGGACTGAGGAGTGGGAAATTCATAAAGTTAGAACCATTAAATGGAATGATGCTCTTTTCTGGCCAGTTAACATTTGGTGTCTAAAAAGATCAGTTTTTATGAGACAACATGGAAAAAAGTAAAAATGAACGTTTTTTTCTGTATAAAATTATTTTGTATTTGTTGTCATATGTTATAGCTTCATTTTAGTATTTTTGCAAGATGTTGGTTTTATTTAATATTTAAGCCTGTGCTAATTAAGAACAACTGGCATGTGCTTTCAGTTTACAACGACAATGGGATTCATCATTAACGGGACATATTTGCGAACAAGTCTGCGGTTTAAAAACACAATCTGACGTAAACTTTTCTTATGCCTTTTTAAAATCTTTCTCAAGTACTAATTTAAGAAAAAAAAGATTATTAGTGAATGAGACCCATTAGACTATATAATCCTTTATTGGCATCAAATTCATTACTGTAGATGTTTCTGTTTTTTTTACTTCAGATACCTGAAAACAGTGCTTTTATAATTTGATTGTTTTTCACAAACCATACAAATATAGCAGAAACGAGATTTATTCTTATACACTTACAATGTACAAAACAAAAAGGATATAAATAGTTCAAATGTTTAAAATAAGTTCAAAATATGTTTCTTAATTGTCTGTTAAAATGATCTGTTTTAGAGTAAAACTGTAAGTATCGCCACTTCTCGGTTGCGCTGGTATTGCTCTTATTTTGATTGGATCTTATGTTCTGAAAATATTAATTATCTATCACAGCTAAATACTGTTTAAAAAAACAGCAACCATTTGCAGCAGTCACACTGTAGGTTATCCTGAAAAGTTGCATGGAGACCTTTGGCTTCACATTGACAACAAACTGGCATTTTTATGATGAGAGCCGTGTCTGAGAGCATGAAATAAACGTAACCTTTGTCCCCAGATAAGACAGTCTTGCCATTTCCTCTAATACAAACTGAATATGTAAAGAGACGGTTTAATTACTGCACTTTTTAGTTTTGCAACACACTACAAACAAGACTGATATGAATGGATTCTGTACATTTGAGTTATGGCAAAAGATGAATGTTGTGCCATAGAAAAACACTTGGGATTTTCATGTGAGAAAGGGATAAGATTGGATTAAGACTGGATTTATAGTCGGCAACAGTAGTTATTGTGACTTCGGCAGCTGAAGAGGTTTTGCTCCCTTCGAATTTGTAGGGAAGTCTAATTCGACAGTTTTTAATCACTTGGAATGTAATTCCTATTTGTAAAGATGCAGATGATTTTGGCTTTGTGCATTTTGACAGACATTCTCTTGTTATGGTTGTGACGTCTTAATAACCAGAATAGGCATATATCAACTAGGTAGGTGCAGTTTTGTTGTACAATTATTGCTGAATGACCCTGCTGCATTTTATGCATTCACACATTTAAATTAACAGCAGTTAAAGGACCATCTGCCTATGTTTTTCCAAGAACATTTCAGCATGGCCTTACTGATGTATGTGTTATGCCAAAATGCATTGTGGACTTGCTTTGGTGCAGAACCATGTTTACATTTATCACTGAAGGGGTCTACACAATATTGAGTTCATCCATCATTTACAGCATTCTGGATGGGACTTTGCCCTCAAAAATAATGGAAAAGGATGGTGAAGGATTTAAAGTAGGACTGAGCACAGTTAACTTATTGAAACCGAGGCTGCTCTACTTAAGACCAGCTATACAAATATGTGTGTATCTGTGTACAAATATGTGTGAGTGTGTGTGTGTGTGTGTGTGCGTGTATGCGAGACAAGTGAACAATTATTCTTGCTGTGTATAATTTGCTAGCATTACCCTCACAGTCTTTGCATGCTGAATGTGTGCACATCAAGTTTCCACCCTTAGTAAGCTGTACCTCGCTATAAAGTTCATTTTTGTAACTTGCTGAAACTTGTATCTAAGTATTTGCAAGGAGCCTCATACTTGACATTCTGTAATGTTGCCGTGTAACGGCTGGCTGTCTGCCTAACTGGGAACGCGTGCCTATGGGCTGCTTGCCTAGTTTGCCATCCAACAGGTGACAAAACACCCCCCCGGTGGCAGCCACAGCGCGGTTGTCACCGAGCAGCGCAATTCCCCACACATCACGCTCTCCTGCTTTGCAGGTGTGTCTTCTCCACTTTGTAAAAATGAATTTCTTTTCTTGGGTCGCCGCTCTCTAAACCACATCAGAGTTGAACCAGAAATAAACCGCTGCATGTTTTTCGCCGTTCCTCACATTCAGCCTGTCACCGACCCTACACAGAGCACAGTCGCCTCAACTGGAGTGCGAACCCGCTGTTTTTCCGCACGGCCGACGGGCTCCGGGTGTTTCCATCTCCAACTTTTGGACAGACGTGGGTTTGAGCAGTTGGTGGTGAAAACATCAGGAGCCCGTCGGCCGTGTGGAAAAACAGCGGGTAGGCAGACCTGTTCAGGTGCGTTTTGTACATTTTGTTTTATGCACTGTTTGAGTATTTCGAAGTGTTTAATTTAATGGATGTTTCATTTGGACTAAAAGTGTTTTGCTTTGGAAAGTGCTTGTAATTAAGTAACACAGTCGCAGATAGGTTGCGATTGCAATGAAAGTTTCACTAATAAACGAATTGGAAATCCGCCGACCGAAATCGTAATCGGATAATGGGCTGGAAGTCCCAATAACAAGTAAACGTCAAACAACAACAAAGACGATATGACGAAAAATTAGGGGGAAAAGTGGACGGGGTGTGTAAACATGATCAGGGCAAAGCAGGAAAGGACCGAGAACAGAGAACAAGGACAGAGCATAGAAATGCGCTCAGAATTTCACTGTGATATGAGAAAAGCTCGCTGAAGAACTGAAGGCAGGAAGCTGTTTATAAAGGTGTGTGACCTGTAAGGTAAAGCATTCTGACTTAGTGCAGATGTGACAGTGCAGTGATCCATTTATTACTGTAAATACTACCATTAGCCATTTTGCTGCTTTTACCAATAATGTATAACAGATTTTCAATTTATGACAAATGTTCATAGCTGCTCTAAGTGTTTGACTAATAGAGAAATCACTCAAAAAAGTGCTGCGGAACAAATGAATGAAGAATAAAGTGACAGCTGTATAGAGTGTCTGTGTGAGTGGTCTAATTGTTGATATATCAAACTCAGAAGTTTTTGGAGAAGTTAGAAAGGGATTGGACATGTCTGTGTGGCATTTCTACACAGCACTTCCTGGTCCCATTGATTGAAGATTATCTATAAAATCAGTATAGCCCTCAGATGTTTATCTGTGATTTAACCTTCATCATGGTCTCGCAGGGAGGCAGCAAGAAAGTGTCTGAGTGAGATAAACACTTTGTGTGTGAGACACCGTTTGTGTGTGTGTGTGTGTGTGTTTGTGTGTGTGTCTGACCATGTCTGTATGTGCATGTCTCTGAGTGTGTGCGCGCATGTGTCTGTGTGTGTGCGTGTGTCTGTGTGCATGTGTGTGTGTGTGTGTGTGTGTGTGTGTGTGTGTGTGTGTCTGTGACCATGTCTGTATGTGCACGTCTTTGTGCATGTCTCTGAGTGTGTGCGCATGTGTCTGTGTGTGTCCATGTGTGTGTCTGTGCGTATGTTCGTGTGTGTGTGTGTGTGTGTCTGTGACCATGTCTGTATGTGTGTATCTTTGTGTATGTCTCTGAGTATGTGCACGTGTCTCTGTGTGTGTGTGTGCGTGTCTGAGTGTGTGTCTGTGTGCATGTTCGTGTGTGTGTGTGTGTGTGTGTGCACGTACACAGTGTCTCCAGTTTCTTTTGTTCATTATTTCACTTTACGAATTTTGCTGTGGGCGTGATTTAGTTTGCTTAAGGCAACAGGAATATCAATATTATTCATATTTTTTTCATTTATGGTTCAATGGTAGCAGTCTCACCTGGCATGCAGGAAATCCGTGTTCAGTTCCCAGCCAGCCTCCTCTGGGTGTTGAGTGAACAGCCTCACTTGGTGATGCTTTGGAAGAGGCTAAGACTCAAGAGTTCACAAATGGAGTTGCACTCTAAAGGAGGTTCTCTGCAGTGTTCTGGACCCCCCAGTAAAACTGAAAGGCACATTTTAACATCTGGGAAAATCAGGATTTCCTTATGTTTCTGTCTGCAGTCTGGAGAGGCCTTTCAAAGCTGGCTTAACCAGAGGGTGCATCAGAATTGATCGTGGAGGCTTTGGCGTCATGCCAACATTATATGTTTAAATGGCCTGATTCATCTTTTGTTATTCATCATTGTGAAGGGAAACTACTAGAACCTACTCCCTTTACACTGACCAAAATATATATCATAAAGTGTGTAAAGATAATAGAATGTCAAAATTTCTAGAATGCTCTCCACACATTCAGTT
This sequence comes from Chitala chitala, assembly GCA_025773905.1. Lineage (NCBI taxonomy): Eukaryota > Metazoa > Chordata > Actinopteri > Osteoglossiformes > Notopteridae > Chitala > Chitala chitala. The sequence goes on from JABJVR010002419.1 coordinate 8,520, forward strand.
TGGAGGGGACATGCCATACTGATATCAAGTGGGCAGAGATGCATTTCGCCTAATGTAAACCTATACATGTTGTTAGTGCTCAACTGCAAGCAACTGAGTTAGTCAAGGAAAGACTTGCACCACACGAAGACAGTGGTCTTCATCAGACGAGATGTTCAAGACCCTGGAAGTGACTCTGGCAGGCCACAATTTCCAGGGTACAATGAGAGACTGCACATCCGGTAGCCTGCCGTAATAGTACGATGTAACAGATATGTGAATTCGGAAGGCAGCTCTGGAATGGTCAGCGGTCTTTATGAATGGAATGACAGTGTCACATTGTCAGGCACTTTTGTGATGCTAATGAATACTTTGGTGTTATTATTTGCTGCTCACGATTTAATCTTTGAATAGTTTAGTGTGAGAAATTAGTTAATCATTAATGCGCCCCGTACGCTCGTGTCTCTCTTTTGTTCAGTGAGCACAAAGAGAGTTAATTCCGTGAATTTGTGCCGCATGTTGTGTCTTGCGATTCCTCGGCCAGTTTAGCATAACAGAACAGCCCTTCCAGCGCATCGCGGCTTATCTGTTCGAGCTAGAGAACGTGTCTTTTTCTCACCATCAAAGCAAATTGTTAAGGTGTTTGCTGTGAATTCATCTGTCACAGTCTCTCATGAGAGTCAGTAGTGCAGAGATTAACAAAGCAAAACTCTCACCAAACAACCAACAACATCAACAGCGCACCTATCTTAATTCTTGTTCCATTTATCCAGATAAGAGCTTTCTTTTGGATTATTACAGAACTCTGGTGTGGTTTGTGAGGCTGAAGTCATATGGACTGATTTCTGGACACAGAGTGTGTCGCTGTGTTTATGGTTTTCGCCGTATGGCTCTTTACAATGAGAATCAAACGCAAGCCTCTCTGCTGTGCAGACTCTTCACGTCTGAAGCTGAGATGAAATATTCATTTCCTGTTGGCCACTCAACACAAAGCCCATCTTGGAGACCAACTGCACTGAATTATTTAAGATCAAAAGATGAACTGGGTCAGCACCAAACAAGAGCACATATCTGGTGACCGAAATAATATCTATATAGGTAGCTATAAAATATATGCTTGTCTTTATGTGGCAAACTGAGATGTTCTTACATATTTTTTTTCAGAATGTGATAAAAAAAAGGTGTGAAAATAGGAGTGAAGTTAAAGAAGGAATTTAGAAGTTTTTAATGGATTACGTAAGGTGTACGACTGAGTTTGAAAATAAACATAACTGAACCGCAGATATACGTAAGTGACCCTAACTCATGACAGTGGATTTAACACCTTCAGCTGCTGCTACTACAAACAAATGTAATTACTACTCATGCATGTTAAAACTCAGAAATTTCAAAGTGTTTGTTGCCTTATACATTGAAACATTTCACTACAAATGAGATTATAATGTTGTGTTATAGTGTTGTAATGCAAATGAGTTTAATTGTCTGTGTATTGAATGGAAATAAAAATGTGTAAGGTTTCACGTTACCGTATAGAGTAAAAAATAGTGTGTTTTTACGTTTGTGTGTATAACAGAAACTGACATATCGACGGTGTTTCATGATATTAAACAACTGATCTGCATATGTCAGTGTACACATCTGAACTTTCTCTTAGAAGCTAAGAGAGAATTATGCCAATAACAGAGTGCTGCTGCTATTCCACACGTCCCCTTTTATGTTCCTTTTTTCCTAAACCAACCTTAACAGAAAATTAAAACTGGCACCTGCAGACCAGCAAAGGCCAGTCACCCCATTGTCATGTAGTCAAGCTCACTTGAGGGCAGAGTCTGGCGGCACACTTTGGATCACGCTGCTGAACGGTGCCCGTGTGACACGGTATGGTATGGGTCAGGTAAAAGTAGAGAAATGAGTGAGTGCAGTACGGCACGGTTAAAGTTTGAAAACAAAAAAGCGTCGTAATATAAGATAGAGGGTGCAGTCTGGAGGACTGGAGTTAAAGGCAGGAGTTAAAATCGGAAACTGTTAAATTTATTAACCTGACCATACATTTTATGTTTGTATTTCAGTATTATATGTCATTAATAGGTGTCATTTATTGCTGCTTCAACATGATAAGGACACTGATGCTGTCTTTGCTGGTATTTTCAAAGTCACCTGTGACAATGGAACTCACAAAAGCAGCTCTGACAGTCTGCAATATGTAGAGAGCATTGTGAATAATTTTAGGGTTTTCATCAGGAAAGTGCCTCTACCCAAAGTAGGAGTATTATGCTCAGTGTGTGGAGCTCTCAGCAGTAGGTGCAGGGGTGTTCCAAAGCCCCCTTTTCCCTGTAAAACCCCCTGAACTCCCTGAAGCCATGACTTGACTGAGTGATTCTTCAAATTCCCCCAGCACCAGTTCTCTCATCTCTTCTTGTCCCAGCAGCAGTAGAAAATGGGTTTGGTTATGTTTCTCACCAGTGCAAAATTATGACCGCTCTCAACCTTGAAGAAAACATCTTAAAGGCGTGCCTGTTTTGCTTACCTGCACTGTATGGGATTTAGAATAAAATGTGACCCATGTAGCACATGGTTAAAAGCAGATTTAAGTCTTGCTCGCAGCCTCTGCGAGTGCAGTTTGCATTGTACATTTCCTCAGGGATCTTCCCTAGTCCTGGAAAAACTCAACCTCATCAGGTGAGCTGGTGTTGCCAAATGGCTTGTGGGTGAGTTAGCTACCTGGCGCCTGGGCTGATTTTTAGTGCTTCCTGAGATGGACTTCATAGTGTTGCAACCCTAACTCAGTAATCACTGGCTTAAATAGAGAAACAGAAGAATGCCTCCCAGAAGGACTTGAACATTAATTTTATTTGTAGGTCCACTTCCTTAATTGCTGTTCGGCACATCTTAAAATCACATTAATATCCAAAAGGTTCCTTGCTGGCAGCCATCTCCTGTTTCTGGTAGTTTATAAATTACACAGCCTAACAATGAATAGGTCTTCTGCATTCCCAGGAATACACATAAACTGGTACTCACTCTGGTGTTCATGAATACACAGGATACCCACCTTCAACATCAAAGCACCATCGTATTACTTCTTTATTGTCTTACCTTGTCAAAGTGAGTAGGAGCAAAAGCTGCAGCAAAACGAGCCACGTTTTCACCCTTTCACATCTGACAGTGAAGTGCTCTTGGTGTTCTTAACCACATGGCTAACTGAGGGAGGTGTCTGCAACTCCCAGCAGGACAGCCATGTACATCATTCCCAGTGCAAGCATGGAAAGGGTCAAGTCACCCTATGCCCACCTACAATCTCTTTCATGGAGAGAAGAGGATTCACCAGTCAAATAAGGTGCTTTGGCTGTTTACAGTGGGATTTCCTGAACCAAATCTGTTCATTTCTTTTTATTGGTAATTAACCAAGCCCATGTTCATCTTGATCCCAGGTATGATTTTAAGAGATAGCTGTAGGGGAGTCCACATTCAGGCCCTTACCCTTGCAGACTCATAGCTAAATGCCTTCTTTTTGTCTTTGCCAACTGAGGTACTTTCTTTCATACAATTACTGAAAATTACTGCACAGAATTACCATTAACACACACATAAAATAAAATGAAATTAAACAGTGATGATTGTGCTCATCTAGGACGATGCAGACCTTATTAATGTGCGTGGGATGAATTCTGGTCGTTTTATCTTGCTTCAGGCCTGAGTCTCTGTGTAAGTAACCCTAAATAAAGCCGAATCCACACAAGAATAATTTCATCTATCAAGTTTAAATATTTTACAGATATTGCAAATTTCAGATATTAATGCAATGTTATTTTTGTTGATATATTAAGTGCCTCATAAAAACCCTTTTTTTGCATTTATAGAACACAGTATGAAGGTTTCCAGTTTAGATTTGTCTAATCATTTCTATTTTGCAGATGAACATTACACATTTGAACATTTTGCCATAGCAGTATGGTGGTTGGTGGTCACTTCAGCTTTACCCAGCATGCTGCTCCCTCTTGCTCTGTAATGATAAGGAAACACTTCACACTCCAAATGAGTGCCCTCAGCTAAGTTGTTGTCTTATTAAATGTACATCAAAACCACAGAATGGTAATACTCATCCCTGTAAGTAATGTGAGAGTTACTTCTCCAGTCCTCTGGAAACGTGATGCTGCAAAGCATGTTAGGGAAATAAGCATTCCATTAGTGTTTAGTGGTTATACTCAGCTTCACTCTTGTTATGGGAACGATCTGTCCTTGTGTGTGTGCGTGCGCATTTGCAAATGTGCATGTGTGCATGCGTGTGCGCACGCATGTGTACATATGTGTCTGTACATGTGTGCACATGCATGTCCGTGCATGCAAGTGTGTGTGTTTGTCTGCTCATGTGCTCGTAGAACAGTAACCCAGAGCTGTTCACACCACAACCAGCATCCTGGCCATTTCACACTGACATGCTGGATGTCTGCCCAGGTTACCAATTACCTTATGATTCACGTTTGTAGCAGCCTGATCTCCATGTTAGAAAATTGTGAGATCAGCCTTAAAGAGTGCAATTATGAACACGAGTAAAGGAGATGATGTGTTTAGTTCATTGTAATGTGATGTTTTTGACTATGGAATCTTGGTCAGGTTGAAATGTTACATGCATATCCACACCTTCTGTGGTCTCTTCTGGGATTGAAGTCAATTGAACATTTAATTACACCATTCCACCTGGAGCCCTCACTGGCTGCCTTGTGCTGGTGGTGTTTCACTGCTGACTGTCACACCCTGCTCGCTATGGTCCCTTTGTCCACTAGGAGGCACTGTTCCTTGCTGTCTTGTCATGTTCCCTGTGTCCACTTGGTGTCATGGTTCCTTTCCTACGTATCCCTGTGTACCATGTTAAGTGTATTAGTAGTTGCCAGTGGTGTCTCATTTAGGTCCCTATTTAAGTTCCCTCTTTGTTTCAATGTGGCCAGTTGTTAGATGTATGTATGGTAACTCTTGTGTCTGCTGTAGAGCCCTTGGCCTTGTTATTGTACCTTGTTTCTTGAGTCTATGTACCAGTACCCTGTTCGTTGTATTAAACCCCTCACACAATAGACTCAACCCTCGCCTCTGTGCCCCCATTCTCCCTGGAACGTTACACTGACTTTCACATCTGTGTCCTGGGTGGCCTTCTTGCCCACCACCAGGCTGGGATTGAAGTGTTGCTTTTTCTTCAGTAGAGCAGTTATATATATACATTATATACATACACACATAGGTATATCTCACGAATATATCTCAGTGAGTCTGGTAGTCCTGGTTAATATATATTCTTTATCACTTAATGCAGCAAGTCTTAGTACTTTAAAAAATCTATCCCCCGCAACCTCCCCACCCACTTGTGATCATTACTAACTTAATGCATTGCAAAAGCACGTCTTTCATTTTTGGAGCTCTAATTGTGCTTTATAATAGGGACATTTTGTTTGTTTCATCTGAGGATGTGATATCTGATTAAATCCAAGACAGCTCGTTCAATTCACTGTGATTAAAATTAATTGCAAGAACAACGCTTACCAACCGCATGTTGAAACTGTGTAAATTTTATTTAACTTCTTGTTTTCAGGCAGTTATATATACATATATATATATATATATATATATATATATATATATATAGACACACACACACCTGTCATTAGCATCCTCATTGAGTCAGAATAAATTAACAACCAATTTCTTTGTGCACAGACAGAAGACAGTGCCACTTCCATGCTAGATTTAAATCTTTAAACCAGCTGGTGAAGAGTGCCTTTAGTCATTATCACATCATGAAAGCGCTCATGTGAAATTCACGGTGTCATCAAAGTCTAAAAGACCAAATGTTTCCCTTCACGGTTACTGTGAAATTCGGTGGAGGAATGTTTGCCTATTTGTATTTTAAGCGTCTTGGTCTTCCATTGTGTTTTGCTGTCCTCACAGTGTAGTCAGAAACATCTTCCTGACTACCTGATTCCAAGCATCTGGTCAGTGTACACCTAGATCCCTTACAATGGTTTGCTTCTGATGTTTTGTTCGGAGGCCCAGAGGCGCTGACCTCTCTAACTATACTCCTTCTGCTAACCCTCGGCCGGTCCCTCGACGTTGCTTCAGATTTGTTTTTGCCCGGGCTGTTGTTAGTTTGAGAGTTAGCGCTCTCACTGCTGGCTCTTGATGCAGGCAATCGAGCCACGGTCTTGTGATCTCAACAGTTACCTTGATCAGCAAAGGCTTTGATTTCTCACCACGACTGCTTAGCTAATAATTAGGAGGCGGGAGCGTGTTGGTCGATGACTGAGGCCCAGCAAGCGTTGCCTTGAGAATTCAGGGACCACAGGAAAAAGGCTGGCTGTAGGTAAGGGACTAATGAGCAAACACACACGCAGGTAAACAGGAACTGCAAATACAGGTAAAATATAGTAATAATGCTGTAAATGAGTCACACGACTTGATGCCTATTGGATGGATTTATGAACTTTCGTGATTTGACCGAAGAGGTTTGTTAACTGGTCTAGATATCTTGTTTTCTTATGCCTGTCACACACATTTTGTTATAAAATTGTGTTCTGTTACCTGAAAACATAACTAGACATTGTGTAGCTCTTAAAATTACTTCACATAATGTTGATGAAAATGCACTTCTAAATGCTGTGTTACATAATTATGGTCTGCATGTATTACTGCTGATATTTAGTCTATAAAATTATTCATTTTTGAAAATAAATGTGAAATGCCTTAATGTAATGTGTTTTCTTGATGTATGCACTTATTTGCATGGTTGTTTAATTTAAAGCCATGAAAGTCCAACACCCAACATTTGGACCCCTGAGGAGTTAGTTATGAAAGATTTATTTCACAGAGAAATTGTAAATATGTAGTGGTGGAGTGGAAGCACAGAATCAAATTGGTTGGTCCAGCATCTATATGCACAGACACAAACAACATCTTACTCCATGAATTGTAGGATTTACTGAGACTTACATAGGATTAAGGCTATTATACACTATGGCATTTTATGAGGGCTGCAGGTGAAGTGCAGAGAATTGTCCAGATTCCAGTTCAACTTCCAAATGAGGATGCAGCTCTTGAGCACTGTAGATAATCGTAACTTCACTAAATACTGTATATCCAGCTGCTGAAATTGACAATTTTAAGCCAATAAAAGTGTCTACATAACTGTGTTTTATGATTTATTCGGAATCTGACTTCAACTGAGTTTTTCAACCACTCTTTCAAACACTTTTAGCATACTGCTCAGTTCCTGACGACGGCAGTCATCTTGTCTGGTGTCTGCCAGTGCATGCCACCTGACTGGTCCTGGATCAAGAGTTGTAAAACGGAAGTATGAGTACAGGTGTGGCGTCTTGTCCTGATGCAAGACAAATGAAATTCTATGATGGCAAAACTTACTTGGGCCACCACAACTCAGGAGTCTGAAGATTTCGGTATGGCAGAGATTCCCTTTGTGAATTCACCCACATACCACTTTAAACAGAAGGTTTTAATAAATGCATCAAAAGCATCTTAATCAATTGTTGTATATACCATATGTCATGTCTTTGTTAATAGAAAGTATTTGAGTCTTTTATGTACATGTTGTCATGGCAATATCAAAGTACAAGGTAGTGTCCCTGGTAGGGATGGTTTTTTTAAAGTTCTCAAAGCTTTCTTGCTTTATGTTGGTAATTGGAGTTTAACTGGTTTTTTAAACAGAAACAGTAATTTTGGATTAGCACATCAATGTAATAATTTATAGTTTTTAAGGCTAGCTTCCCTGCTGAGTACTGCTTCACTTTGGCTATTCTAAGGGCCAATGTGGTGGAGCAGCACTGTTTTCTGTTAGGTTGGATTTTTGGAAGGGTTTGGTGTTGTCTGCATGAAGGAAACAGCAGCATGTCCACATCTGTGGGGTTACCACTGTGAGCTAACTGTTTTAGCTCCACGTTTATGGAATTTGACAATGTGACTGTTGCACCCCCAAAATAACTGGTGGGTCCCAGGTGTACACCCAAAGTTTTTCATTGGTGCTGACATCTTCAGCAGGTGCATGAAAGTGTTGAATTGGCTTAGGGTCAGCCTATCAGTCCTGAGGGAAGTCATTCAGAGAAACCATGGAGTTTAGCAGTCTGTTTCTACTCACAAACAAGGGGAGTGGTGTGGAATGGGTGGGGTAGGATTCTGCTGCTATTGATTGAACATTGTCACATGCTCCACTGTCTGAAGATGCACTGTATGATAACCCTGGATTCACAACTGCACTCATCTATAGCTACACAAACCTTTCATTTGCCTGTGATTATACTGCATGTGTGTATTGACTTTGTTTTCTTTAAAAAAAATGCGTTTTCAAGTTCAGAAAGAGCTAAAATCTTTATTAGGAAAACAAAGCATCTTTATTTTTGGTAATAACTTTAGGATGTCTGTCATGAAGTGAACCTTGATGTGGTGCAGCATGGCCTGACTCTGAGTTAAAGTGGTTTTATGTTATTGTGTTTTAAGTACACCTGCAAAACATCTGTACGCAGCAGTATAAATGAGTATGCAGCCATTTGCCATAATTAAATAACAAAAATAAAAATGTACAACAAATTGCATAATGCATTAATCTTACACGGCCATGTCTTTACATTGGAAAATTTATTTTTGGTATTAATGTGTTTATATTTGGTATGAATGCATATATTTATATCTTACTTGTTGCCAGGTTATTTCAAGAGGCAGAGGCAAAAGGCTTATATAGACCCTGTGAAGGCTATGCATTGGATGTATCCTTGTGTAATGTTCCAGGAAGAACGGAGGCAAGGGTAGAGTCTAATGTATGAAGGCTTTAATACAAGGAACAGGGCACTGGTACATAGACTTCAGGAACAACAAGGTCAATAACTGGTATTATACAAGGCCAACAGATCTATAACAAGGACAAGGACAAGGATTACTTTACAACAACTGGCAGGGAACTCAAACAAAAGGGAGGTATACATAGGAACAAACATCATAAAACACATGCAGGGATTACCAATACTATTAACAAGACAATTAGTCAGGGCTGGGAACACATAACGAAGACCTAATTAGACAGGGAAGAAAAGGAGGAAGGGAGACACCTGGTGGATACAAGGATTATAGCGGGTAGGGTGTCACACCTTGGCAATAGGTGTTAAACCTCTGTACTTTTGTTCACCAAATAAACTTATATTTTTGAAGGGAGAACCTGCTGGCTCATCTGATTATTTAGCCCTCTGCTGGTCAGCTATCCTTAACAATGACCTATTTTGAAGTCTCTAAATTATGCCCTTTTGTGGTTTGTTTGAAGTTTTGTAAGAATTCTATGACCTTGCATAGTTCGTTTGAAGTTAGTATGAGAAAGTGACCTCTGTTCATTAATCTTCCAGAACAAAGTTTATACAGCAGGTGTCAATGTCTGCTTGGCAGTTTGGTTGATTTATGCTTGACAGTTGTCTGTTCAAGTGTTTGCCTTCATGTTCACGTTGTTCTCCAAGTCGTGTTCTCTAAGGCAGAAAAATGTGTTGTGAATCATTGGTGGCTCAGGGTCCATGATATAGTGTGTGCTGAGATTAAAATAAAGTTAAGGCGTAATTCAGTGGGGCCATGTGTGTACACTCATATTTTTGTCATTTAGATGGCATATCTGACCCTGCTGATTAAAGCAGCTCCATAATCTGAAATATCAAGACTTGACCTTTAAAGATATTGAATTTATTTTCTTCTAACAAAGCAATTAAATGTTCAAAGGGAAGGGCCTTTCCTTCTGTTCCATCTGTGAGTGAAAGGTTAGCTAATTTTCACTGGCTGGAAGAAATCCAATAGATCACTTAATGTGTGGGGGGTGTTTTCTCTTCTCAGCATCGTTGAACTCTGTAAAACAAGCTGTGAACACCTGTCGTCTCCAGTTAAGCACACTAAACAGAGCGGCTCAGGAAAACAGAAACCAGGTGTGTTCCGCTTATGCCCCTGGCTGACAGCTGCCTGTGAACTTCCCTGATTCCTAATCATCAGCGTTACGTGGGATGAGCACGCATTTGCATGGCAACGTTGTGGACACAATGATGACGTCAAACGATTCATGTACCAGAATCAGAAAATCAGTGACTAAGACACAGGAACCTACATGATATAAATGTCTACAAGAAGATTGTGGCAGGCCAAATTTTTGTCTGGTTTTCTTGACTCAGCCCTAATGAACATCTCTCTCCTTATTGGACACATGACCACAGTGTACTTGTATGAGACTTGTGTCCCTACAACTTTAAAGATGTGAATTTTCTCTCACATCGACAGCACAAAGGCAGTTATAACATATACAAACATATACACACCCAGCTCTGCTGTTTTGAAAAAATATTCTGGTCTCACAAATAAGCATCTTGCTGATTTTCTGTTTTCGGGGAACATCATATTTGAAGCACAACCTTCCCCCTCTTTTGACTTTCACTTCTGAATCATTGGAATTAATTGAAGTGATCCACTCTGGTCAGGAGATGTTCTGCCAAGGTGAAACTCCCTTTAATCATGGAGTGTCTTGAATTCTTTATGAGGGAAAGTTTTTACTGCAGAGTGGCGGTGGTGGAGGGAAATGATGTTAAAGTGCTTCAGCTTGTCCTGCCAAACCTTGGGTGGTGGGGGGGAGGAAGAGCGAGGGAGAGAGGAAGACAAAAAGCAGAACCAGCAGGAGAGTGGGAGAGGGAGAGCATGAGAGCGAAGGATAAAGGAAAAGAAGGAGAAGAAAGAAAGAAGAGAGGAAGAGAGAGAGGAAGAAAAAAGGAAAGGGAGGAGAGAGTTGAAGAGGAAGCAGAGTGAAGAGGAGAGAGTGGGAGAGGAAGCAGAGTGAAGAGGAGAGTGGGAGAGGTAGTAGAGTGAAAAGGAGAGAGTGGGAGAGAGAGAGCAGAGTGAGAAGGAGAGAGTGGGAGAGATAAAGTCAAAAGCAGAGAGTGGGAGAAGGAGAGCAGAGTGAAGAGGAGAGTGGGAGAGGTAGTAGAGTGAAAAGGAGAGAGTGGGAGAGAGAGAGCAGAGTGAGGAGGAGAGAGTGGGAGAGATAAAGTGAACAGTAGAGAGTGGGAGAAGGAGAGCAGAGTGAAGAGGAGAGAGTGGGAGAGGAAGCAGAGTGAAAAGGAGAGAGTAGGAGAGAGAGAGCAGAGTGAGGAGGAGACAGTGGGAGAGATAAAGTGAAGAGGAGAGAGTGGGAGAAGGAGAGCAGAGTGAGGAGAAGGAGTGGGAGAAGAAGAGCAGAGTGAGGAGGCAAGAGTGGGAGAGGGAGAGCAGAGTGAGTGGGAGAGAGTAGAAGATGGAGATACAGCAGAGTGAGCAGGAGAGAGTGGGAGAAGGAGAGCAGAGTGAGCAGGAGAGAGAGTGAGAGAAATTGAAATCCATGGTCATATAATTGGAAAAGGAGATGAAATGTCAAGTGCTTGGTTTTATCTGAAGGGAGATGCACTCTCCATGTTCTTCATTTTTTATTGTCCTGCATAAACTCAGAAATGAGCACTATCTTATGTGTGCTTTCACTCATTTTTCTGTAATGCACAGAAACCTGTGCTGTTTTTTAGGACACATCGACACCGGGCTCTAAAACAGCACACACTGCTAAATTTTTGGTCCATTGGTTCTTTTGTTTGGAGGGGGAGGCAGTTGCTCAAAACTGCTCTGGCTGCCAGCTGTGTTAGCATGCCGAATGGATGCTTTGTTACGGTCCCTGTGTTGAATGTCAGAGCACCATCCAGGTGAGGCTTACATGCCAGTAGTGCTCTCATACATCACACTCTCTGCTGACATCAGTCTCAGACATTTTCAATCATAACATGCTTTTCAAAAACATATGAGTCCTTTTTCTTACTTTGCCAGTATCCAAACGATTGCTCAAAATCTTATTCAAGGTATTAATGAATTAGTGAAAACCCTTGCATAGAACCAAGCATTTATAATAGGTAGGTGTTTTTGGTCACCTGTTTTTCTTTTCCGTGTAATAAGCAGGTTTATGGCATCTTTCCAATATAAGGTTAGAGATCTCAGCTTGGTCTACTAAAATTTGTGTAACTTGTAGTCATATCTTTCTCATTTCAGATTATTATAAAAATAAATTTGAGAGAGGCACACAAGAAACATCTAGAACAATCGAGAGATTGATTTTGTAAAGATGTGAGGTATGACTTCGCTAGCTAGAGGAGGTGCCTCTATCTGTTTTTCCAAAAGACTGCCGAGTGTGTATCCGACCTCTAGAGGAGGGGCTGGTTCCCTCTCCTGCTCAAACTTGGGTCTCTGTGCTGAAAAACTTTAAGTAATCCTTCCACGATCTCAGCGTGCAATCCGGTGCTGTGCCGTGTCACCCGCGAAGGACTGTTTGGACGTGTTAAGTTTCCCGACCAAGATGCTGCTGCTCTGAAAACAGTCGTGCAGTGAAGCTGAAAAAATGCTTTGAAAGCCAAAAGGAAGCACTTTCTGTCCGTATTTACTGACACCACAGAGGTTTTTATCTGAAGTGATAGCTGCCGGTTAGGCACTTCACATTCTTAGACAGCAGGACTCGTACAAGCAGATGAAATGCGAATGTAAAACCAACACGGTGAATTTCTGATTAAGTCATCTGTGGTTTGAGTACTGTTGTCAATGGTACAGCAGGAGGTGTTACTGGAGCTTTAACTCCAGTAAGCAGCAGGTCCATGTATACTTATCCGCTTCATATCCATCTACTGATAATACCTCATGGCAGCTGAATATACTGTATAGTTTACACCAAGCCTTGCATGTGTCTCATACTCTTCATCTGGCTCTGTGGAACACTGAGTTTATTTGTTCTGTTACAATCTGCATAGGGCTTAGTGTTGAACAGAGATAAGGTAATGAGTATGTCGGTACTAAACTGTCAAAATCTGTCAAAAATTCCCCTTCATCCTTCATGACCTACCCAGCATTTGTGAAGATTTAAAAATGTGAAAAGAACTGCCTAAAAGGTAAATTTGATTAATTATAATTGGTACATGCCACAGGAGTCACCGAAGCTAAGTGCTTGCATGCACCGAGGACACAGCTGAAGGAACAGCAGCAACCGTAAGGGCTCTCAGCGTTGTGATATGAAGGCGTAAGGAAATGTAAACCGGTGGCTTTGAGAAACGGCTTTTCCTGAAATTCACAAGTGCTTGGTGAATTGTAAATGAAGTCTCCCCGTTAACAGTCCATCACATCAAAGTAATGTCACGGAAAAACAACAGTACTGAGCGCACACTTTTCTTCTCAGTGACCAAGGTCTGAGTGATTTACAGTACAGGATATGCTTGAATGTGACCTCTTTAAAATTAGAGCATCGTGCATGCATAAATCACACGTTGGTTTAAAACAATGAGACTTGAAAGAGCGGGCCTTAATTAGGCATACTAAACATCTGTATAAATAAATGATTTTAAAGTGCATAACTGCAGCAATTAAGTCTAGTATGACTGTTATCAATAGACTGAGAGAACATCACATCCTCATGAGTTATCTTCTGAAAAGTTCTTCTAAAAAGAATGTTTTCAAGGGGTATAGTGGTCAGGGTAAGATGAAAGCTGTGGACGTAACATCTTGACATATTCTGTGGTTTACATACATCTGAAGAAACCTGTGGACTGCAGGCTCACAAGAGGGTGCTCAGATTGCGACCTGGACTGCTTTCAGCTCATCACCACCATTTCTCTGTTTCCGCTTGAAGTCCGAGGAGGATTTCCACCACTCTTTGACGCAACCATCCGTGCAGCCTCCTCCATTACCTTGTCAGAGAGGACCTCAGAAGGCTTTGCCCTCGCTGTTGGGATAAACCACCGAAGCCTGCTCTGAAAGATGCTTGTAAAGTGAGTTTACAGCCTGTTCCAAGCCCACGTTTATAGGACTTGGACCACTACAAATGGGGTGGCTGGTCTTAACTTAGCTGGCCTGAAACACAACCGTGCGGCAGTGGCAATCTGAACTAGAGCTGTGGAGAAATGAGGCTGGGGCTTGTGTGGAGGGTCTCCTGCATATAGCACATCACTCCTTAGTTTTCCCAGCAAGCCTCATTTGGAAGGTGATAGGTCGACCATCGTACCTCCAGGATCAATTTAGAGAATTGCAGTGCAAGACAAATCCATCATAAAGCAATGGGCTTTAGTGGCAGTCTATGAGATGTGCGGTTATGTTCTACTACACAGACTGGTTTCCAACATGCTCCACGCCTATACTTCTTGCCAGACCAATTCTTTCCTGTCCAGTTTCTTTTCTTGGATGTTCATCTTAATTTAGTTGTTTCCAGTTTTTCTATCAGACTATGCAATCTGTCTCAAAGGCACTGTGTGCACTTTTAATAGACTCTACAGTCTCCCCGATGGCTATCTTTACACGCTACGGATGGCACAGTGCCAGGTAGGAGAGCTGGCACCGACTGGCATAGTTGCCCATCCCCTACCCTTGCAGCTGGTGCCCTGCTGTACTTGACAAGTCTCTGAGAAGTGCCAAAGCAGCAGCCTGCCAAGTTACCCTCAGTGATTAAATTCAGTCTCCCGTCACCTCATCTGTCCCCTGGCAGAACGAGGATAAATATACATGCCTGCTGAGGACCACTGTGGCTGAGTCAGCTGGTAGCACGATGGCTAACGTAGCATTTTACAAGTTTGCTTCCTGTATTTGACAGAAAGTAAATAAGGTTCAAAAGCAAGGTTTTTGTAGCATTTGGATTAAAACAGAACACTTAAAACGTGTTTAAATTATGATGGTGTCACCAAAAAAGTAAGGAAATTCATGGCGATAATCATACTGAAGGACTCTAGTCGAGAGCATCAGAAGAAGTGTTAATCATGTCCTAAAAAAAAAAAACATGTAAAAAAACATGTAAAAACATGTCCTAGGAAAAACATGAGGAGAAAAAAGCGATGAGCACAGACTCTTAAACTTTACATCACAATGTGGCGTCTGCAGAATCTGTCAGTAGTTTTTCCTCTAATGTTTGAGTCTTGACAGAGACATGCTCAGCAACCTGTTAATGCATGTACCGTGATTTGGAAACACTGCACTCAAAGGAAAATAACTATAGGACAAACCTGGTGTAACAAGTTGTGCTGTCTTTGAAACTTCTGGACAATTACAGACATTTTTTGACAATATATTTGAATTTGATTGGGTAAAAGATGGTGGCACAGTGGCATGGTGGTAAGCACTGTAGACTTGTGTTTGTGTGTGTGTGTGTGGAGTTTGCATGCTCTTCCTGTGCTTGGTGGGTTTTCTCTGGGTTCTCTGGTTTCATACTATGGTCCAAAGATGTGCGGGTCGACTGGTGTTTGTAAATGGTACGTGGGTTGGAGCCTTCTGTTTCCTGGGATGGATCCCGGGCTTTCTGCAACCCTGAACTGGATTAGGTGGAAAAGAGACTGGATGGGTAAAAGTTTTTTTGTGAATGTCAATGCATCTCTTTGGACAACACCTGAGAGACAAATGCCCACATTCTATGAGAAAGTTCTCAACTCCAGATTTTTCCACTTTTGTGGCATGTTTTTCAGTGCCTTGTTGACCTGGGGCTAAATAATGCTGGATAGACCATCTGTTAGCTAGGCTTTGAATACAAGGAGCCAAAGAGGCTAAAATTTTAAAAACCTGGACGGTAGACCACAACACAGTTCACAGTATGTGCAACTGTTTTCAAGAATATACGAAATGTACTTTTCTACTTTTCTTAGCAGATTCCATTAAGAAAACATTGTCTTAATTACATGCTAATTATGCATGAAAGAAGAGACTACAGCATATGGACGCTGGGAAATCCATGTCTTCAGTGCCCTAGTATCAGAGCGCATTACCAAAGGGAATGCTCTCCTCAATAACCTCAATGCCAGACGATTTGCCCTAGCGTCTGGTTAGCAGATCTTGTGTCTAGTGATGCCAGAGAACGGCATGCTGCAATCAACCCTTCTGCCCTATATTCCTCCTCCTCTTCCCTTGCTGGTGCACACGCGCACGTGCGTGCACGCACACACCACACACCCGCACGCACACACCACACACACAAACATACACTGCTACTGGATGAAAGCCCTTCAAAGCTTGCTGGAAAAACACCCAGACAGTGTCTCCTTCAGAGGAAATGCGTAAAAGGTGCTGCAGGTCTCTAGAGCTGCTTTTTATTCTGTTTCTCTCTCTTTTTTTTTTCTTTTTCAGCATGTTGGTTAAATTTCACATTTCACTCCTGAGGCAAAGTGCACATACAAGTTCCACAAGTGAATCAGAAGTTTCACTGACCATTATGAGCTGGGTTTTGGGAGCACGAGATTAGCAGAGGGATAATGTTTATGAAGTGCTGAAAATGGAAGTGATAACATTGCGGTGTCTCCTGACCGTAACTGGACGTCCTCCATTTCTGAGTAAGGCCCATTGAATACTGTGTGCTGGTAAATCCGATCCCATTAATCACTGGGTTGGGTTTGATTGGATATCTTTGCACTGTGTCAGCAGTGTTGCAAAATGTTTTTCCTTCTATATTCCACTGTATTGACGCAGTGTGTTGATACAATTGCACAGTTATTACTGAGGACCCAGTTTCCTTTGCTTTGATCCTGAATCCCTGCCACGCTGCATCCAGCACTTCCCATAACTTTTAAGTAATTTATTTACCGAGTTTATGGTGTCATCATGAAAGTGCCTTACAGACTGCACTTGCTTTTACTTCACATGCAAGACTGTGCAACTGGGACCCCTAAATGGATCATTTGCAAATACTTTTGCGATTGAAACGTATGGTGTGATAATGGTGAACAGAAACTGATAAATTGTCTGTAAACATATGGAAATGACCCAGTAAAACAAACATGACATAAACTTGTGGTTTGTGTTCAGTTAAATTCAGTCTTGTCATAACTTTTCAACAGTAGGAATTATGTCAGGTGTATGTCAGCAAACAAAGTAATAAACCTACATACACAGCTAAAACGGTAGTATTAATTTAACTCTGAGAATGTTTTTATAGTTCCAAATAAACTGAGAGTGTTTACATGGGTGTAGTTCGAATTATATAAACATTCTCAGTGTTAAAATAACTGTCATTTTTGCTGTCTATACTACTCACGTACCATGCTTTTGTGTGCTCTTCCCAGACAAATTGTGTGAAAGGAAATTACTATGGAATTGTGCAAATTTTAGAAGGTAGTTTCTCCAGCTTGTCAAGTGCATTGTGTGTGTGTGTGTGTGTGTGTGTGTCTGCTTATGACATCATTTACAGCACACTTATTCTGTATTCAGCATTGGTGCGGTTTATTTATGGCTGCAAAGTAGAGCAGAGTAATTCTTCTGCTTACAAACAATCTGTATGAATATAAATTGCTCGGCACTCACACATTGTTGTATGAAATCTAGGGTATGAAATATTAACACCGGACCATTGTGCCTTTGTGTATCGTGTTACTGAAGTAAACATGAGAACAGGTAACTGAATCCATTACGGCCGTACACATGGAGTCTCTGTGTTGTTTTGATTTGTTTTGCACCAACTGTAAAAACAATAAGTCTGTAAGACACAAATCCTCAGTGGTTAGGGACAGAAAAACACAAACAGGCACACAGACGCGCTCTCCCGTGCGCTCTTTTTTTCTTTTTGCGCAGGCAGACTGAACGATGTTTTCAAAGGTAACGTTTCTTTTCGCTAAATTTTCCCGACAGCTGGAAGCAGAGCAAAAATTATGAACGATGTACTAATGATGACAAATTAATTAATTAATTAAGTGTCACAAAAGTTGCTGCTCGTCTAGAGTGTTTCAGTATCCCGGGTCGTTCTGGGAGTCAGATCGCTCTTACCGAAGCCGTGAGGCTCCAGTGACGCCAGTTTTGTTGGGTCCCAGCTGTGCTAGGAGACGGGTGCTGGAGCAGGACGGGCCGGCTCTGTCCCTGTGTACAGAGAAACAGCTGTTCCCTCTCCTCTTCCCAGGTTCTGCACGCCAGCGCACATTCGTCACAGCAACACGGGGCCGTGTTAATGCACGTGTTCCGCAGGTCACCAATTACCAGCCTGTCTCAGGGGCGTCAGGGCTTAATGGCATAAAGAATGGGATGGTTGTGTTGATGTTATTCTTTCGCATCCCTGAAATACCCCCTCAGGAGAATGGCCAAACAGACAGAGCAGTGATGCGGCCTGTGGGCCTTCAGTGCGTATGAATGTGATGACATCATGTGTCCGCTGTGGCAATCAGCAGCCCTGCCGAGAGCCTCTGGAGAACAGCGATGCGACTGCAGGGAGAGACACTCTGTAGAATGCCACTGTTGCATTGCGGGAGGCAGTGTTGCATCGCACATAGCTCGCGTTGTGCGTCAGTGCACCTTGTGGCAGCCCATGAGAGCAGTCCACAGGGGCTGCTTTTCTCTGAAGCGGACACTTCATTGTCGCATGTAGCTGTTCTTTTCCAACTCCATGCTGCAACCGTCTTCATGACGTTATTACACTGAGACAGCCATGGAGACCAGTTGAGGTTGAGGAAGCAAAACTGGAAGCAAATCATCAATTTTCATTCCACAGATTTCACTGCTTAAACTCTTTGCGCTGAAGCAATTTCTGGCTCTTACACCATTTACTCATCTCCAGTGAAGCATTGGTAGGCATTTCAAACACAGACAAGCTTAATGAAGAGTAGCACTTTTTTAAACCTGTTCTTGCAGTTTATAGGTTTTAATTCTGTACCTTTAACCACTGTACTATGAGCTACCTTATTTGCTTTGTTTCTTTTATTAGTATTTGAAATGTGGTATCTGTCAGGCAGCCAAGAACCTCTGTGAACGTCCTTCTTTCCTCAGCAGCAGCTCAGACGATTGAGGTCACATTGTGTCTGCCATCTTCTCCTACACAGCCCTCCTTCCCTCCCAGGGACAAACCCTTTCCAGCGGGTACCTTTTGTGTGTCGTCTTCAAAAAATGTAGTCCATATATATCCCTGAAAGTGGTCTGTGTAGAAAAAAAAGGGTAGGAGCAGCATAGAGCAAAAAGAGGAAAAATTAACTGTTAATCTGTACAGTATGGAGGGAGATTAGGAATATTGGTTAATCCATATAGTATTCACAGACAGACAGATAGATAGATGGACACTATTCATCTGCAAGGGGAAATGTTGTTACAATAGCTACAGTGCACAGATGAGTTAAAACTATAAGAAAAATATATAATAAGAAATTAGAAATTTTATTAGAAATTTAAAAGAAAAAAAGAGAGAAGAAAAACAAGCGTGTGCAAGTGTGCAAAAACAATAAGCGTGCAATGAACATGGGTAAACCGTACTGAGGAAAATATCATGTATCGGTTAACTGTCTGTTGCAGCAAAAGAAACAGTTGGATAGAAAGTCCATAAATTAAAAATGTCAAAGATGCACCATTCATCATGATAGGGGCAGTACGACAATCAGCTAGATGGAGCACACCACCAGTAGGGGGAGCTATTCTATCTGTCCCAGTTATGTTGCATAAACACTATCATAACTAAAGGTTGCTTTTAAACAGTAAAATTGTTGTTGCCCATGGGGTTGCTTTCAGCAAATGATCGACCCCATCGTGACTCTCTCCAGTTTTAATAAATAGACAACTATTACGTGCTTTGAAGACATATATTACTTATTTATGATTTTGGTACGTGGGCGTGTTGTTAAATAAAACCTCATCTGAAACTTTAATCCAAAAGTCATGGAGATCTGAGGACAGTGTAGTAACTGGTACTAGAGCCTATAGCTGAGTCAAAAGGGGGTATTTGGACTTCATTCTGTGTTACAACTAACATATTTTTTCCTCTAGTATTGTTATAGTATCTGTTGCAGAAATACATGGAGAAAATATTTAAGACTGCATGCACAAGTAATGTAGTGACTGACTACAACTTTGTGCATGCCAGAATTTTCTTGTAAAAATGTAAAATTTGTATTAAATGTAATGGTATGTCTTATGACACTGTAAAACTATTCAGTTTTGAGATCATCTATCTTCCTTCCTACCATTTCTTTAGAGCAAGCACATGGGTGGCTTGTAGCCTTACACACACATACACACACACACACTGCGTTTTGTACACTATTTACTCTTGTATTTGTTACTAATTTGTTTTTATTTATTTTTTATTTTATTTATCATAAATGACATTTTAAGTGCATGTTTGTCTTCTATTTGTTTATCTGTTTTAGGATTTGTTTTAAGATTGTAAAGCATTTTGGGCACCATTGGCTGTTGTAAATGTGCTATATAAATAAATTTGACCTTGACCTTGACACACACACGTGCGAACACACACACTATCGTGAAAACATACAATAAGTGTAACAAAAGTCAAGGACATGCCCATCTTCATTAGCAGATTTTTTTTTGTTCGTATTACAGTATATTTTGTATTATTTTCCAGTGATGTTGTATCTTCTTAATTTCTCTGGCGTTTCTTTATTCTTTACTGTATGCAAAGCTTGAACACTTAAAAATTGCCTTTGTGAATTCCTTATGAACTATGTTTTGTTGCTCAATCACATTTACACTCTGACACTTCAGAAAGAGCATCTGTCAACATTTTAAACAACACATTAGTCGCATACAAGACTTGATGACATTAATAAGTCATTGGTCTGTGTGTGTGTTGGGCCGAGTTAAACATACACACTGGGAAAAAAATGTCACAAGCATTATGAAATCAGTCTTTAATGACAAGAGCGCTGTAGGCTGAGTCGTTCTCATCAGCACTTCTGTCATGTACTCATGAGAATATATCACTAGATTAACATTCCTGACTTAATTGTGAATCTTAATTAATGAGCAAATTAGCAAATGCCATCAGTGTTATGGGAGCCATTTTTCCCCTACATGTTTACAAGTTGAAAATGTTTCAATACGTCTTGAGATTCAGAGAATTTTATAATGCCAAGCAATGTCACATGCATACATAGTAACATAGTAACATGCTATTAAGAAAATAATGAAAACAGCTACTATTTCTAAGTATAAGACACAATGAAAATTAAATAAATTAGTTAGTTCTTTTACTATTGTGTCATACAATTACATTTGCCTGGCCCACATGGTCTTACAAGACAACATTAAAGAAAATATATAATCAGTACTGTACAAATGATATTTCTTGTCTTCTTTTCCAAGCATTGCATAAAAATTTTGCTAATTTAAAGACATCCCTGTTCAATAACCACACAAATTTTTCCTCATCTTTCATTGTTATGTACAGTTTATTCATATGATATATCATGCTGTAGTTGTGACATTTTTATTGATCTAAAACATTTAAAGTGCATCAGACTTTTTTATGGTAAGGCAGTTCAGACTCTGATCTTTGAAGAGATGATCTGACCTGTCTATTAGGAACTTACTTGCCTAACTCTTGAACTACACTAATAGCTTTTCACTGGGGGAAGACTGGCACTGCTGGATGGAGAAGGATACAGAATTTGACACAGGAGGGCTTTGGTTCCAGACGGCTGAGGTGCCGCAGGTGAGCTTCTGACAGAGAAGATGGATGTATATAAACGTATACTGTGTACCGCATAAATCCTGTCCTGTCGGGTTACAATCGTTTAATAAAATGCATTATAATAGTATGAAAAAGTCAGAGTCTGGGATGATGTGAAGACGCTGGTGTCTGTGGTGTGCAGGCAAGGACAGTTTTTTTTTTTTCATCTGTGTTCCTGCAGTCATTGCCTCAGCATGTGGTCCAGAGATCCAGCTGTGATCTCTTGAAGTTAATACTGTGAACAGGTGTGTTGAAGCTGTAATAATGTCAGACAGCAGTTGGACAGGTGACTAGTGAAATGTTCCAGTAACATTCCTTAATGACCTGGGGGAAAAACACCCCGGTTGTCTTCCTTCCTCCTTCTCCTTTTCTCCTCCTTTGTTCTCTCCCCTTCTCTCCCCTGTTCTCTCCCGTGTACACCCTCCCAGCTGTGACTCTTCGTCAGACCTCCGACCCACAGCTGCCACTCTTGGTCAAATCCTGTAGAAGGGGCGTTTGTACTTTATGGAGTGGGGTTATAACATATTAATGGACAGCGTTTTGCTTCTGGCCCCGTTCTCTCCCCATGGTCTTGTGGTGCCCTTATGGGTTTGTGTTGCCTCCATGATGTGACACTTCATCAGCTCGGGAAAGAGACATCTCAGATTGATGTATTTTGTGGGAGGACGCATCTCAGGATGACAGTACAGAAGTGACACAAACAGCAGAATACATCACGGGGAGAGAATGTTTCTGGTTCTCTGGAGTTCTGGAAGCTGTTTCTTTACTTTCACTCATCTCCTTTGATGCAATGGCTTAATGAGATGGAAAAGCTACAAAAAGTCTTACAGGTAGCATATAAACATACATTTTCTCTAGTACTTGCAATACCCATGTTTTTATTTTTAATAAGATTTTTTGAGATATTAAATATTGTTCTTTTCAACAATGTTTTTATGTACTATCTTGTACAGTGAAGAGGCAGTTATACCTCAAGACCTATTTTAATAAATAATTGTCAACCATTATGCACTCCTTTATGGAAAGCTGAGAAAGTCTGAATGAATCTAAGGTTTTCACAAAGACAGCCAAAAAACCTGCAGTGCTTTTCATATTAGAAATACTGGTTTTCCTGTACGATCCTGTGCACCTGTACATATAAATAGCACAGAAACACAAGCATTCATTGTGCCTCAAAAAGAAAAAAAAACAAGGAAAGGAAACAGTGTTATTTAAACATAGTGGGTGGCTGGTTTACTAATGACAGGTTGTGCAGTCCGTGGATGCTGAGCGGAATGGCAGCCACACCTCAGGATGCCTCTACTCAAGCTAAAGGGGTGTGACCAGCTGTATAAAATTGAAGGCTGTCACCAGCATGGGACAGGGGCACTCTCCTGGCTTAAACCCCACCCCCTTCCTATTCTTTTTTTTTTAATCAGGGAGCCACTCTCTGCTCGCAGTCCTGCCTGAGTCGAATACCAAATGGGGCCAATGCCTCAGATCCGCTGTAGAAACTGGGTACGGAGGGGAGGGGGCTGTCCGTTCACAACTTGGTCACATGCTTCCCGAAATTCGCTAATTGCTTTCCAGAGGGAGAGGACCCGCACTGCTGGACAGAGCAGGATGCTAAATTTGACACAGCAGGGGTTTGGTTCCAGACGGCTGGGGTGCCGCAGGTGAGGCTCTGACAGAGAAGATGGATGGATAACGATCTGCGCTGTGCATCACATAAATCCTTTCCTGGCTTCTCTTTTTATTCTCTACTCCACACCCTTTCTTTGCGCTGGCATTAAGAAGTCCTCCATCCCCTTCTCTCCATATCAGTTTTGAGGAGGCCTTTGAAATCTTTCTGAATGCAGAGTTTGAGAGCAGGCAGCCAGATGTTTATCTTGGATCCTTGGGCACATACTGCCGTGCTGGAGGTCAGTACTGCGGGAGGCAAACTCTGAAGGTTTACGTAACACCACATGGGGGGTGTGATTTGATGTGATGGAAGTAAATGACTCTGGACTGGAAGGCTGGACTGGAAGTGTGACACACTTGGAGAAGGAGAATTGCGAGAGCCTCGCGCTCCCTCGCCTCTGCGGTGCATGAGTGCGTGCATATCGAATCTTCGAGTCTACGTTCTCGAATAACGGTCTTGTCTTGCCCCTCTTCTTAACTGGAGATAAAACAATAAACACTGCCTGGCCAAAAAAAGTAATGTTTGTGCCTTGGAGGCAGTTATTAGCTGGTATTGCTTCAACCTGTCTGGTCTAAGCTCAGCAACATTATGCACCAATAAAATTAAGTCAGCTGATTATCTGAATTTACTGAAAGGCCAGGTTCTCCCATTCATGAATTTTTTCTTCCCTGACGACACAGGCATGTTCCAGACCAACAATGCCAACATTCCTCAGGCTAAAATTGTGAAACAAGTTATTTTGGGCAGACAGTGTACACCACACAACACCCTGCTGTTTATACCAGTTATACCACAGAACACCCTGCTGTTTATACCAGTTATACCACACAACACCCTGCTGTTTATACCAGTTATACCACACAACACCCTGCTGTTTATACCAGTTATACCACACAACACCGTGCTGTTTATACCAGTTATACCACACAACACTGTGCTGTTTATACCAGTTATACCACAGAACACCGTGCTGTTTATACCAGTTATACCACAGAACACCCTGCTGTTTATACCAGTTATACCACAGAACACCGTGCTGTTTATACCAGTTATACCACAGAACACCGTGCTGTTTATACCAGTTATACCACACAACACCGTGCTGTTTATACC
Source organism: Chitala chitala (assembly GCA_025773905.1). NCBI lineage: Eukaryota > Metazoa > Chordata > Actinopteri > Osteoglossiformes > Notopteridae > Chitala > Chitala chitala. The sequence goes on from JABJVR010002419.1 coordinate 32,744, forward strand.
AGTTATACCACAGAACACCGTGCTGTTTATACCAGTTATACCACAGAACACCCTGCTGTTTAT
>JABJVR010002419.1:32906-54777 GCA_025773905.1 Chitala chitala
CCCTGCTGTTTATACCAGTTATACCACAGAACACCCTGCTGTTTATACCAGTTATACCACAGAACACCCTGCTGTTTATACCAGTTATACCACAGAACACCCTGCTGTTTGGACCAGTTATATCAACAACACCCTTTGCTGATAAAAGTCTGTCATTGCTGCACACCACACTCAGTAAGGTGGAAAGATAAACATGAAACTTGTATTTTGACTTTTGTAATCCACTTTTTTTACAATTTAAAGGCATGCACTTTGATGAATTGTGAGTGGCCCCAGCCAACAGCTGACGTTACACAACTTAGCACAGAGACGGTTCCATCTTCCAAAGAAGCTGGTATGAATGTGGGTGTACAACAAACAACTTGTATTTGCACTGAGAAATTATACACAACACAAACACATCCAAAGAACACAGACACAGAACACTATTACTGACTTGGCCTATTACAATGTTATTTAAATTTGTACATTACTATACTACAGAAACTTATTTTGAAACATATGGAGGTTTATTAATCAAATTTGAAAACGCCTTTCTGTTCTTTCTTTCACATAAGACTGGCTTTTTGCATAAACATAAGGGTATTTTCTTTCAAGAAAGTGTTCCATACTCATAAATATGTAATTTGTACTCTACATTTCTTGCTCCATCATGTTTTTTAGATTTTGACAGATTACAAAATTACAACAAAATAATGCCTGAAAGTTTAAAACTTGAAATCTTAATTGCTCATGGATTTTCTGGTTATCACCACTATAGTGTCTCAGAGAATGTGTTCTGCCTCAGATGTCTGGGTGACACTTGAACGGTGACATTATAGAGCATGTGAAAGTTACTCAAAGCACCATAGCGTGCATCAGTACCTGCACAAGGACTTCAGACTGCACTGAGTGGTGCCATTTCAGCACACTAAAAAGGTCTACTGCCTTAGTGCCATATTAACCCCCCCTTTGGCCCTAAAAAGACAAGAAAACCAGTCAATGACTGTTTGAAATACAGCACAACTGCCAAAGCTTTCATTAATGTGGTTTTAGAGGTGATTGTTAAATAACATTGACCAACATTTATAACATTTGTGTGAACACAGGACAGCAGTAAGCTGGTAAACTAAAACCAAACAACTGAATTACTTGGAATTTTAAAATGTCACTATAGCGGCATGGCGGCCAGCACTATTGCCTCGCACCTACGGGTCGGGGGTTCAATTCTTGCACTCTGTGCGCATGGAGTTTGCATGTTCTCCCTGTGCTTGGTGGGTGTTCTCTGGTTTCTTCCCACAGTTTAATAACATGTGGGTTAGGTTGATTGGTGTCTCTAAATTGCCTGTAGTGTGTGTGCGTGTGCCCTGTGGTGGGGTGGCGCCCCGCCCTGGGTGTCCCCTGGCCTGTGCCCTATGTGTTCTGGGATGACCTCCAGGCTTTCCCATGACCCTTAACAGGATGAAGCGGTATAGAAGATGACTGACTGACTGACCATAGTGGCATGTAGAATGTATGTAAATAAAACAAGTTGGTGTCAGAGAACTGGGTTGTTGGCTTCCATAAAGAAAAGACCAGTTTGTCCATTCATAGCTTGTCAAATTTTAAATACAAGAAATTCAGAAACACCAAGAGCCTTTACATTACCAAGCTGTGGCATACACATGGATCAAAAACAGTTATGGTTTTGGCAAAATGGTATGTCACTTAAGTTTGGCAAAAATATTACCCATGCTAGATAAATATTGTTTGACCCACCATCAAGTTAATCTTAAGACTGCTGTTTGCTTGAAGTCAGGCAGAATCCATAAACTATTTGATATCTAGGAGCATTCTAATGTTCTTACATTGGCAACTGTGTAATGACAACAACTGACAACTGAATGAGGATTACTTTCAGAAAGGCCTACGATACATAGTTCTTACAGTGTATGATGTTGGGTGAATTTCAGCTCAGCAAGTGGGAAAAGTGGGGAAATGCATACAAGAACATTTGGCCAGCTGTCAGTGAACCAATAGAGTAAAAATGCAAAATTTGTTATAGGACCCTATACAAAGTCCAGAGGTCCAGTGGAAGAAATGAGGATACAGTTTTTATTTAGGGTGTTTATAGTCATATATGGCGTTATATCCACTTTAATATACTTATTAAAGTGGTTATTAATATACTTATATTAGGATTGTGATTTAAATTTCACAGCAGTCATGTTCAGATAATTCTAATTCAATTTAAGGTCACAAGGACCTTCTGTAAAATGCACCTGTGAAGATGGAATCAGCCCAAAAGCGGGGTGTTGTCCCGTGCTTTGGGGGAGAAGGGGATAAAGCTGCGAGTTTACCTAAACTCTCTGTTTTTGTACTGTAAGCTCAGGTAGGTGTGGGGATAACACATAATTATAGCACATAATTTGATCCCATGTTCAAATTATGTGCTATAATTACACATAATTTGAACCCATGATCTGAAAAATCGTCACACTGATTAATTAACTGTTTACTTAAAAAAAGTGGAATCAAACTGAGCTAAAATACAAAGTTTGAAAAATTTAGGTATGAGACATATTTATAATAAATGTATAAACGACTCCAGTGACACACACATACACACACATACACACACACACACAATGTGTTTTTGTGTGTTTATTGTTAACAAATAACCTACTTCTGACTCTTGTTCTTTGAAATACTGACACACAGCATTTCCCCCAGTTTTCGCACAGACCTCATCATTCGAGGGCAAAATCTTTAGCCCAGGTTCGTATAAGGAACACAAGCAAATCCGGAGTTAAAAGCTACCCGAGTCCCTCACGAAAAGTAACATTTCTGTACCGACCGGGAGCCCGCGCTCCAGCGCGATCACAGCAGGAGGGTTAAACGGGCACTGCCGAGACATACTCCACGTTCCAGGACATTCATTAAAGCTGCCGTCCTGGAAAAACGGCCCCACGGCCTCGCGTGCACTCTGCCTCCGCAGACAGAAGGTGATAAATCTGACGTTTGCCTCGCTGTTATTTCTAGATACAGATGAAGCATGCCGCTTGCGGGCACACCTCATTTCGCTCACCCTCTGGGGCGATTCCTCGCTGCCTGCCTCGTGCTACCGCCTTATTTATGGCACCTCTGAATGTCAGCAATAAATACTGCACATGGACCTCTGTACCTTAATTAAACATGTTTTAAGGGTCAGTTATAGTTTTATTAAACACGCAGTAAAAGTGCTCCTATATACTGTATGTCACGCCTTTAATCAGCTGTGCAAAGGTAGTAAATGCCTGGTAAGTACCGTAGTTAAAAAAAAAAAAATGAAATAATAGCACCTATTTACACATTTTAAATCTTTTAGTTTTTCCGCCTAAATTTAATGCTTTCCTGGTGTGTTGTTGTAATTTATCTCCTTCCTACCATGTACGTACATAAATGCACTTTACCCCTTACAAGAATTACATTCACTTGCAAAACCGTGATTCTGTAAATTCGTGCTTTACTAAAAGAAAAAGAAATCTAATTTGAAATATGGATCGGTGGTGGTGGTGAGGCTGTTTTCCCATCAAGTGTTGGATCAGTCTGCTATAATTTTTTTCTCCCATTAATTGGAAATATAGATGCCTTATTTCACTCAGTATAGCCCACTTTATTACAATGTTATGTGCGTTACATACTAAAAATAACCATTTGTTCTATTCTTAATAGTTATGACCTTGACAAAAGGACCCTCATCTGTATTCTTACGGAGCACAATGATGCTATAAGCAAAGCTGTCATGCCAACAGAATATATAAAGGAAGAAAGGGCAGTGTTGTGGTCTTTAAACATCCAAATTCCCAGCTGTGATGAACACAGTCATGAGGGAACCATAAACTTTGGGCAGATGGCATTCAGAGAGGCACTGCTACGTATGTCGCATCAGGAAAATGGCTAGCACAATGGATGTTGGAAATCTTCTACCATAATACAAAGCACTCTGCAATCAATTGAAGTCATTTGGTACAATCTGAAATTCTATGACTGTCAATCAGATGGCCCACAGCAATATATGTTCTTAGTATGCCTAGTCACTTAGATTGACTGTGATGTCTGAATTATTCTTAAATTCACAAAATGTAGTTTCAGATCAGTTTTTCTGTTTTCTATTTTTTGTTCTACTGGCATATTCCAGCATTCAAATTTTGAAATAAAGACATGAGATCATATCTGTAGAAGGATGTGTGTTAGATAAACTGCTACCCTTCCACATCACACTGCACTGTCACTCTCTAGTAAACCTGCTGGGTTTAAATGGAAGTTCTGCTCCTTCCCTAGTTCTGTTGTTCATCCTGTGCACCTCACCACCCTTTGTGGTAGTGCTGGGTTTAAATGGAAGTTCTGCTCCTTACCTGGTTCTGTTGCTCCCCAGCAGGTGCTGACTTCGTCCCTGCACTGCCACTTGTGGAGTTTGTCCTCAGTAAGTTACACTTACATCACGTTACAACGTCTTTGTCACCTTGCTGCATGCTTTCTACGCACTCGGGGCTACTTTCATGCCCTCCCAGTTTTACTTAGATATATACATTCTATGCATGAATTTACATTCTAGCAGTATCATAGTTGAAATCGGTGTTAGTCCCACATCCAAACTGCATGAAAACAGAGAAACTCTGACATTTTTTCTTTTTTTTATGAACTTTGACTCTGAACTGTTGTGAGTTATACTTTTGAGTGGTCCAGCAGAGGAAAAGGTCTCCCCTGGCTCCTGGGGGCTGACAGGTCCATAGCATTCCTCTGATCCCTTCCTCTGAACCTCTCTCCCTCTCTCCATTTGCCCTGGGGCAGGACAGCTTGATTGCTGTGATCTACATCTCACCCAGCCTGGATTCACAGCCCTTGGCAAGGACTCGCTTCTAAATGGTGTGTGTGTGTGTGTGTGTGTGTGTGTGTGTGCGCATGTGTGTGTGCGCATGTGTGTGTGTGTGTATACTCGTGTTCACATGCATATGCATGCGCATTTCCCAGAGCTCTAGAGGCATTTTCAGTACATTGTCAGGATTCAAATCAGTGTCATAGACCACATATATAGAACGCAGTGCGGCCACAGTGAGAAACAGTCACATTACAACATTTTTCTCCACCTCTTCTCTGTTGTCAGTGCGGTGGTAGTTTGGCAAAGTCTTGAACCAGAGGTTTAGCCATGTTAGTCAATGAGAGTTCTGGTACCACCGTCTTTCCATCATGCGCGAAGTATAGCTTGAAGCTTGGTATAGTTTTTTTACATTGAAAGAACTTTACATAGAAGGAAGTTTAATTAAATGACTAGAAGACAGCTCCATTTAGTATTAATCGTGTAACTATTCTCTGTGGTGGATGCACTTTGTTCCTTCTTAGCGATTGTCATTTTTTTCTGTTTGCTAATGATCTTCCTTTGCCGACAAACGTGGGCCACAAGTGAGAACACGTAGCCAGCTCTGGCCTAACTGGGACTAAAACCAAACAGAAGCAGATGGTGAAAACAAGCGCTCTGTAATAAATTACACTTGTGGAAACCCCATAGTGCCACGGCTGCAAGCATGCTTGAGAAACACTCCTTGTGTGCGATGTATTTAAATGTATATGTATTTAAACCAGCAGAACAGCGGCTGATCAATGATCCCTTTGAGGCCTGATGCGTATGCTGCTACTGTTGTCACAGCTGCCTGTGAACTAAATGTCTCATCACAGACGTGAAGACTGTGAGGTAGCGAAATCGCAGAGAGCCGAATTAGTGATAGCATGCCACGGGGACACAGTAGTGGTGAACAGAGAAAGACAGTGTATAGGAGAGATAGATGTCATTTGGAAAGTCTTCATACACATACACACACACACACACACACACACACACACACACACACACACACAATGATGAGGTGTCTAAACACATGGTGCATTGCAGTTTTTTGTGTATGGGGCTGTGTAGCCACAGAATAGTCATGGTGCCCATGCTGACCCGTGTCTACTGCCAAAGCGCCTGAAATTGGCGCATGAACATGAGAACTGGACCATGGAGCAATAGAAGAAAGTGGCCTGCTTTGATGAATTATGTTTTTTTAACATCATGCGGATGGCCAGGTGCACGTGCATCGCTTACCTGGATGCACTATTTGAAGTAGGGAAGCTGGCGGAGGCAGTGTGATGCTTTGGGCAATGTTCTCCTGGGAAACCTTGGGTCCTGCCATTCATGTGGATGTTACTTTGACAAGTACGACCTACCTAAACATTACTGACCAAGTACATCTCTCAATAGAAATGGTATTCCCTGATGGCAGTGGCCTCTTTCATTGCCCTGCCACACTAAAAAAATGGTTTGAGGAATACAACAACTTTGAGATGTTGACTTGGCTTGAGGTCAGTGTGTATACATAGGCGGAAATCCCAGAGGGGGACAGGGGCGACATGTCTTCAAAGGGTTGCCCCCCCCAGTATGGCACTGTAAACTAAGGTATGTCATTTATGAGATTTCCACCCCTGTGTGTATACATACACTATATTCCCAAAAGTATTGGGACGTATTGGTATTGGGAACATGATCACTCCATTCTTCATAGGTTTCTCCTCCAGGTACTCCACTTTTCTCCAACAGTCAAAAGATGTGTTGTAGGCTGACTGGCATTTCCATAATGTGTGAGTTTGTGTGTGAATTTGGCTTGCAATGAGTCAGCACCCCGTCCACGGTGCCCCTGCTTTGCGCCCTTAGCTCCCTGGGATTGGCTTCATGACCTCCCCACGCAACCCTTCAAAGGATGAGCAGCTTTGGATAATGGATGGATGGATGGATGGAGGTGTATCAGGATTGTCAGATGGTCCTGAGAAAAGAGCAGTTTACAGACAAGTCTTACAGGGAACAGTACATGCCGCACCTGTTCTACAGTCCAGGCCACAACACTGCTGGTGACAAGTGTTTCCTGATGTTCATGGAGGAAATGGCACTTTTTAATTTACAAACTGTGAAGTTCATGTCAGTAGCTGTGCTCATTTCTCCACTTTATTGGTGACTCCCATTAGCTGCATCAGATGGATCGTAATTTGGGGTGATAAATGCATCAATTAAATGAAACGCTGCTATTAAAATGACAGCGTAAATGTAAATAAAGTTGTATACATTTTAGTGGCATCTCTCTGTTTCTATGGAATACGAACTCTTGAGCCAACGTATTTAAAATTTCCATAAATAGATTGAATGTTAGTTTAAACGCTTGTTTTTATGCATTAATGAATGCACAGATCGTTAATGTTTTTCATTGATAAGGGGTTTTTTAAAACACAATAACATCTCCTGTGAGTGTTTGCCAAGGCAATGGGGCAGGACCTTATGAAATTAGTACATTTAGGATCCAATAGACTGAAGTTAAATAGTCTTGGTGATGATCATGATGATGACAATAGTGATGATGAGGATGATGAAGATGACTTTTAAACACTGCAGACATTGTAATAAAAACAACCAAGGAAGGGTATACAGTTTTTACCACAATTTTGCAGTGATGACCACCAATATATTCATAAAAAATATAAAAAGCTATTGTTCGTATGGAAAGAATTGCACGTTTTGTATTGTGTATATTTAATTAAATAATCAAGACTATGTTGTTTTTTACTGTATTATAAATTAATTTTAGTCGACTTTAGAGTCAGGTTCTTAAAAATGTGAACATGCCTTATGTCAGAAGAAATTAATTATGGCAAGTTAAGTTTAAATTAACAAGGGGGAACAGTTCCTTTTTGCTTAGCATGTGAAGTAGTGTATCTAGGACACAAGTGTGAGCAAATCATTAAAATGCTTGGTGAACTTTCTGTCTCAGTTTTGTGTCTGTGTGTGTGTGTGTGTGTGTGTGTGTGTATACATAGGTGCATGTGATTGTCTCCATATGATTCAGCGTACAGCTCTTTTTTAAGAAATTCCATTCCTGATGTCAGACAATTAAAAAGTAACCGTGAAATTGAACATTTGTTTACGTTGTATCTTTCGGTTCTGAAAATTCTAATTTCGGATAAAACGATGGAATTGACATTAGTTCCGCACGGTATTGCATCCGAGTATAGCTTGTAAAAGCTGTATTTGACAAAGAGCTGCTTGTGTTTTGCATGTGGTCCAGTTTACAGTCATTGTTCAGAAAAGCCAGCATTCATAATATTATTTCTTAAAGAAAAGATGCACTCACATTTAATATAATTGAAATATGTGTGCAATTTGTCAAGTATTTTAAGGTTGTTCTTGCTAAGATAGCTATAAAGACATCATTCCATGTACATTGTGACTCTGAATATTGACTGGACAGAAAGACGTAGAATGCTTCTGTTGCCCAGTAACTGCCCTGCTGCTTCGAGTTAATGATTCAGTTACGTACATACACTGTTTTCTTGGAAAGTGCTGCTGTGAGCAGAAAGGCAGATGTGCATTTAAACATGGCTAATATACACAGTGACTCATAAGACGGATTTTCAAACAAGAGTGTACAGTCTTTGTCTGTCCATTGAGTGGTCATGGAGGGGACTGCTAACGAGTTTGAATCAGTGAGGAGATTGTATTTGACTGTAGGTTCGTACTCAAGGACTGCAGTATAGTGTTGTTTACAGCAGGGCATTCTGAGTCCCTTTTTTGTAACCAGATGAGGGGCGGTTTTACAGGCGCTGAGAACGCCTGCACATAATGATGAATTGGGGGGATGAGGGGGTGCATGTAATCATTTGCAGCAGGGTAGTAATACATAACTGTCTAAAGGGAAATGGTTGGTGGCAGGGGGGTGTGAGGATGGGGGGTTGCTACAAGAGTTTGGGCCCCAGCCATCTGCCACCAAGACAGGCCAGTTTTCTCACCTGGATGTTCTCTGTCCCCCTCTTAATGAAAATATTATCACCGGTCCTCGTAACATCAAGCTGGAAATTAAGTTTGTTCATAAGTTATTCACCCCAAGTGATTCTATAGGATTGCTGTGTGCTTAACTGGGTATTCATTGAGCATTTCTAGACAGGTTGCTCATTTTTAGGTAAGTGACTATCTAATAATGTAATTAACTCTGTTGTTAACATACCAACACTTTTACGTTTCTGTGCAGGTTAGTAAACTATCTCCTGTCAAACACAGGCAAATCTTCAGCTATGATTTATTGAACACCTGTGAAACAAAATATTTGTTTATTGTTATTATTTTAATTTTGTTTATATGCAGACACGTCTGTTCCTGAACTCTACCCTAAAAAAGGTGATTTTAGCCACCTGTAGAGTCATAGCTGAAAGGGACACATATCATGCACAGGCACACGTTACGCTGTCACGTAATGGGTGTGCAGCGCACAGACACACACACACACACGTACGTCTGTGCATGTCAGCTGGCACTGAAAGAGGATGAGTTTAAGTCTCCAGTGGAGTCCTGTCTTCTCGGGTGCCACTGTCTGCAGGCTGAAATTTTCAGTGAACAGGGATGCCTTGGAACCTTCCTTGGCAGGTGCCCCCCAGGGAAAAAAGGCCTTTTTAATCTTCCGAGCCAGGGATGGACATGTGGTCGTGCATTCGGCTCGATTTTCCCCTCGGAGCTTGTGCAGAAAATTACATTCCACAACAGGAAAAATGAACAGTATGGACTGAAATATAAAATGTATCCAGCAACTTACAGACCGAAAGCATAGGCGCTCAGGATTTTATCACTGATCTGCTTCACAAGGCAGTCTGATTCTGATCAGGGCTGAACACTAAACCTCATGCCCTGCAAAATTCCAGAAGAAAGACTCTCAAGCAGGCAATCTTTCATACTTTATATTTAAAATGTATTGAGGAGCTTGTGTGATTATTTTAATGAACAAGCTGGCATCACCCAGAGATCGTTGCGTGACATCTTTTTTTATTCTTAATTGAGCTCACCATCTTTATAATGTCATAACATCTCCATGTGTTTGACTGAAGCAATCTGTGTGCATTTTCAAAACAACATTTCACAAATCTGCAAATTATTTCTGCAATTTTTTCAGTAGATGCAGAGATGTAGGATTGGGGAATATCACACATATATTCAAATATTTTACTGACGATTATAATTAAATTAATTGGGTCTGTATTGAAATAGCAAATAATGGAATTTAAGTCCTGTTCTTTAAATTAGCTTGGAAAAAATTTGCATTTTTTAAGTACTGTATTATGGCAGTTAAAAAGCTTTCTCCTCCAGTGATATTGAATAGAAGATGCAGATTTTTATGTGGTCCACTGGTCCATCCCATGGTGGAGGATCCATTTGTCTACAGGAAGTCGGCCTTCTCCCCTTTGGTGACACTGGTAATTATGGTGCAATTTCAAGCAAGGTTGTGTGCACACACAAGAGACTGGTGTGTGTGACAGTGACAGGTTTCCAATATAATCTAGCAGAATCCTTCAGGGACAAATTGTGGTGTTGCCAGCAGGCGTGTGATCGCTAACAGCTGCCGAGCCAAGCCTCTGGGTCAAGCCTCTGGGTCAAGCCTCTGGGTTAAGCTGCAGTAGAGCAGAGAGTGGGGCCACTTTGGCCACCTGGCCTCCGTCTCATGCATACAAGTGCGCACCCATCCTCTGAAGCCCCCTCTGCCAAACTGGCTGTTTAGGGAAAGTGCTCGTTAACAAGTGCGTGGTGCGTAACCAGATGGGAACTGCAGGAGCTGCTGGCAAATGCAACACCTTTAACCCATGGGGGGGGAATATTCCTCCTTTTACCTCGGCTGATGGGATGAAGACAGCAACAACCTGCACTCCTAGCTGTGCACTCACCTGTGTTTGCAGGTTTAAACAGGAAGTGGGTATTGTAACAGAACCATGGGCAGGTCTGCTGTAGAGGGGCGGAAACCTGAGATGATTTCAAGGGTCTGTGACTAAAAAGGGCTCTGAGAAATTAAAACACACATGATAATCTTTCATGAAACCCAAACTTTGTAGTGGTGCCCTTGACCAATGGATATTATGTGGCTGCAGTAATCAGCTGTTACTGACCACAGACATCGTCATGAACAGGGACCTAAATCCTGCACTATACTCTTCACCCTCATATATATATATATATATATATATATATATAAATAATTTTTTTCTTTTTTAGCTTTTTATATATATATAGTTATTTACTAGTATTTCTGTTTGAATGGAATATACTTTGAAGCTGTCAGTGTTTTTGGTTTTCTCAGGCTTATTTTAATGTACAGAATTTGTGTCTGGGTTATGTATTAAAGTACAGCATATTTCAAATATTTAAATGCTAAAATAAGTGGATTTTTCCAAAGTTGTTACTGCAGTTTTTTGTGAATACACATCATGGTTATTTAATTAACGGTAACATAATGAGTGCAGTGAAAAGACAAATGAACCCATTTTCTTGCTTGCGGCTTTAATCCAAATAAATACCCAATTAGCATAACTGCTTCAGCACTTTTTATCATTACGGTTCATAAATTATTTTATTTGCAGTAACTACATTTAAAAAGAGTTCATATCAGGTGCATCTGTTTAAGTCCAAAGAGTGAGCCTACGGTCTAATTTTCCACTTCATTATCTGCCATGCTGTTGTGAAGAAAGAGTAGCAGGAAATAGTTTCCACTAATTCTATGTGATCATGTAATACATATGAAATAATATCAACACATTGCATATTTTAAAAACCATATACACGTTACACTGAAAAGATTCAAAGCTGTGTTTTTAAATTGTTGTTAATAAGGGGTCCAAGAGACTGTATTGAGCTAAAAGGCTGGAACAAAGGAGGAGAAAAAAGCTTCTACATTTAACGATGGATGCAGTGCTGTTGATTTATAGTCAGACTGCATCCTGCGATGCTTTCCGTGGGTTTCTTCACTGGTATGCTAAGAACAGAGATGGGAAAGCAAGCTTGTTTGTTGGTCGTCCTTGTTTACACACCACCGGTCACCCCGCCGTTTCCCTCGGCGGGGTAAGCACTGGCACATCGCTAGTTACTCTGTCACTTCCCTCACAGTTCAATTGTCGATAAAAATCCCCTCAGTAACTTTCAGGAAAGTAAGGGTTTGACAGCTTACAGCACCAGACAAATTATGGTTTGATGCATGCAAAATATTTCATGGAAAACAGCCAAATGTAAGCTGCTCTGATAGCTAAGCTCAAATGAAAGGAAGAAAAAGGACTCTGAATTTGAAATCTAATTTCAACGTAATTTGAACGTAATTGGACGGAATGTGATTATGACTATTTTTGCACACGGCTTACAAGGTCAGGAGGAGACTTAGGGGAAATTTCTGCTTTTTCCTCTATTTGTTATTTTTATTCAAAGCAGCAGGCATGGTGGTACGGCAAAATTCATGCAGCATAAGTACATTTATGTGCGCAGTGTACACAGCAGAAAATGGCCGTGTTAATATAACACTGAGCATGTGTAAACCATTCCATCTGCACCTATATGAACTCTCACTGTTAAATTAACATACCATTTTTGATGGGTATGTTTTGCTCTCCCTTTTCAGTCTTCCAGAATTTCGCTTTTTTTCCTACTGGAGAAGATCAGGTTCTGCCTTTATTTACCCTCATAAATTCTCCGTAGTTCTACTGATTGGTTCTAAAGCTGACACACATGTCTGAGGAAAGAAAAGGAAGATAATTTGCATCAGTCATTGCTTCTCATCTGCTAATCACCTGTTATTTGTCCGTCTTTTTGGTTTGCTATAAAAATACTTTCTTCCCGACCCTCATGTAAAAAAAAAAAAAAAAACCACATTAGCGCCTCTATGTCAGAATACATCTATGTTGTGAAACAACACTGAAAAAGTACCGAACTAAGTAAGCTGGATAGTATGATGTCACATTTGGCACCCAGCGGTCTAAAAAAGGCAACACTGCAAAACTACTCCCTTTTTGTGAAGTTTGACTGTTGAGATTATGCTGTCTTAAATTAGGAAACTGGGAAATAGAGGTTCACATTAGCAACCTCACAAAAGCACCAAGGGCAGCTTTAGTGAAGGAAATGAAAGGATGATTAGAAAAGCTTAGTACGGAAGCTGTCTGTGTTCTTCGTGCTCTTGCTTTTTTTAGGCCTCGGCCGTGTCACTTCCTTCATCTGCTTCTCTGCTTCCTGAAGATGGCCTTTTGCAAAGTTCCAGAGGTGGTCTGGAGGTTTTTTTATATGTATATTTTTTCCTTCCAGAGGTGTTTTTGCCCTGGCCCCTTTCTTTCCTAGACCGCCTGCACTTCATACCCCTGCCCCTTCTCTCCCCTCACCCCCCCCCAAACTCCCCCACCCCCCTGCCCGCCCACAGTGTCTACCAGCTCCCGGGTGTCATGTTGGCGTCCACATTTCTTGGCAGACTGCCTTATGTAGAGACATAACACTGTACACAAGGCGATGGACACACATGTTACGGCAGCATAGTACCGTTTGTGTTGCTTAATGTGACATGTAAGTAAGTCATTAGTGCTGACTTTCAGGTATTGTTTTCCGCTGCAAGGCTCATGGTTCCTGCCAGGTAGCATTAGCCCAAGTGCATTAATGCTGGACCGTTCTTGTGCCTGTCTGGTGTGTTGCGAGCCCATATGGACCACCTCTGTGTGTCACCCAGCCTGCAGGGAACTCACTCCCTTGACTCCAGAGAGGACGCCCAGCTCTGCAATGCAAACGGCTGTCACAGATGCTTAGGACCAAGATCTGACCCTGCATTTATGGACTGAAGTGGTGGAGGTAGGACTTCCTTTATGTATCGGAGTCCGCTCTACCCCGCCTCAAACATGCCTGAATCAAGCTGCTTGTGGGCCGTCTGTCTGGTGTAGCGGTGACGCACTCGTGTGTGTGAGGTTCCTCCTTTTTTGAACTTGAGTGGCCTCTGGAAATGAGCAGTGTTAGTGTCACAAAGTGTCACAAATGTATGTATAGTGTGGAGTCAAAAAGAGGGGCTTTTGGTGCAGCCACACCATGCTGTATGATGACACAAAGAGGGACTTTTGGTGCAGCCACACCATGCTGTATGATGACACAAAGAGGGGCTTTTGGTGCAGCCACACCATGCTGTATAATAACACAAAGAGGAGCTTTTTCCCATCAATTAGATTTTCTAGTGTGTTTTAATTTAGGCTGGAGAGTAGCTCCGCCCAGTGTCCAGTGTGTGGAGTGGGTGGGAAGGAGGACTCCAGCTGCTGTGATCAGGTTCCCTGTCTCTCTTTGTGGCTCTCGCTTCATAGTCCTAAGCGGTCATACTTTCATCAAAAATAAATTCTCTGGCTTGGTTCTGATCAAACTGGAACCCTGGCCGTAATGCCCAACAAGATGGACTCTTGCATACGGATCACAAAGAGGCAGGTACGTGTTACACTTTTGTAACTTTTGTCAGTCATCGCTGCTTTTGTCCACAGGAAGTGGGCTCAGTTTTTCAAATAGTATTCCAGAACCCAACACTGGAGTTTGCTTACACACACACACACACACACACACACACACACACACACACACACACGCACACACTTTCATGCAGGCTGTTAATTGTCTATAGGCGAGTGATTGCACCACCAGAGTCCTGTGCTTACTAATTCGTTTCTTCCCCAGCCTGAAACCAAACCTCCCAGGCATGTGTTCATTTCTCCCAAACTCTAAGTGAGCCTTGTGAGGTGTCAGTGTGAGAGGCTGCCATTTGTTCCTTCCTGTCACATGATCCCCAGCATGGCTCGAGTTCAGCAACAGCTGTCTCTCAGAGGCTTGGTGGAAGGGGGCTCATGGGTAGGGGGTTGTGGTGACAATTGGTCTTCCTTGAGAAGCACTGCCAAAATGGTGAGATACTGAGCTTTGTTCTTGATATTATCAGGGGTGTCTCATAATTGCATGGCATGCTCAGATCCCTGGTGGATGGGTGGCCAGGTAAAGGCCGGAAGTACCCATGCCCCAGGGCATGTTACAGTGTGTAGTAACCAGCAGACCCAAGGGGGACATTGGACATTTCCCTTTTGCATGCTGTCCCAGCCCCACCCACCCATATTATCAGCCTTTTTTACTACTGGTGTGTGCACACACAGACATTCATATACAGACACCCAGAGAGGAACTCATCTACACATCTTACTGTGTCCAGGACTTCACACACTGTAAATTTGCAGACTTTGGGCTTCAGCATCCTGCCGTATAGTGACTGGTTAAGGCTGTCTGATATGCTGGTGAGTCTATTGGGTGTCCCTGGTGCATGTTAGGCAAGTTTAGACTAGCGGTGTGCTCATCATTAGGACCCGGTTAGAACCGTTAGGTGGCACTTTTGTGGGATGTTATTTTCTTCTTATTATATTGTTATACATCTATGTATTCAGTTGTGAGTGGTTTCAGCCCTCTGAAGCCATAGCATCTGTTAGTTCTAAGTTCTTGTAACTTCATAGGTGTTTCTTACATGTGCAAATTATATGCAAAATAACTTTTAACTGTGGTTTGCGAGAACTCCAAATTTGCAGACCTGGCCTGGTTACTAATTGCTGTGCTGGCTTCACGTAGCGATAGCTTAGCTTTTTTTCCATTTTTCTTCGCACAGCCGTCTTTTCTGTCATGAGCCAGCGGTCAGTGCAGAACTCCAGGGCCAGACCACGTGCTGGATCGGAGACCTCAATGATTCACCGCTGTCACAATTAATCACCTAGTCTTTTGCCAGTGGCATAATAAATAAATAAATTGGTCGTTCCAGCCACAGTGAGATTTCCTTGATGTTGGCCGGCTTGCGTTTGCTTCCTTTGGGGAGTCGGTTTTGACCCTTTTGGGCAGAAATGTTTTTGGATGAAAATGTGTTCGGTTATCTTACCCCAGTGATTCCCGGCAGGCTGCGTTCCAGACACTCCCTGGGCATGGAGCACAGGAAAAGGAAGTCTGGCTGTAAACACACAGCCTTTGAATGCTGCACAGATTACCATAGCGTGTCATTAAGAGCTCTGGGCAGCCAAGGGAGGGGCCGCATGGGTGCATTAGCTGCACTCTCCTGGCACCATCATACCATGGGCTGATGAAATTTTGGTATTATTGCTCTCCCTCCCCCATTCTTCCCCTCCCCGCTATCGCCACCAGCATTTACTCCTTTCCTTATTCCCATGGGTACACATTACAATGCGTATGTTTGTCTGCAGACATAGTGGGAGGAGTTTTTCTCCTTGTATCCACCTGCTATGGGTTTACCTGCAGCTGTTACCACCCTCCCCGACATTTCCTCTCCTCTTTCCTTGTGCCCCATAGGGAACCAAAGATCCTCTTTTCCTGACTGGGGTGACCTTTCCACCAGGGTACCCGCTGTGTGAGGAGACACTGGTCAGACTTGCTGTGTACGACGTGAATAACCATTCCCAAGAAACGGTAAGATGAAGAACATCTTGTCCTCTGTTTGTTAGAAGAGTTGACAAAGTGAAGGAGGGACAGGAGATGTTGTTTTTCAGAAGAATCGTTTAAAATTGGGAAGGGGACCTGTTTTTCGGCACAGCCAGGAAGCGGAGCTGTGGTTTGGATCAAGTGTGAGGGACTGGGAAAATCGGTTCCAAGGGCAAATCATGGCACGTGTGTTACTCCGGTGCTTCTGGCAGTGGGGGAATCCGCAGCATTTCTGGCACCTCTGCGTCGCAATTCACACTCAAACAGGCTGGAAACGCCTTTCTGAAATATGCGCCAGGCTGATTACTGAACAGTCAGGGTGTGAGCCAGCCAGCTTCACATGCGGCAAAAGATGAAGAAGTGTGCATGTTTGTTTGGCTGTGGGAGCTTGTGCAATTAAAGTCTCAGATATTAATGATGATAATTAGCATTTATATCATCCTCCCCTCATATTCGTCTGTTTCCTTGCCTTCCATTTAATCTTGCCAATTAGTTAACAAGGTGGAGTACACGGCTCTGCCTGAATTAATAAGGGAGAATGGAGACCTCAGTGAAATCTTAACTATGTTTGAGTCAGGTGAATTATTGTATGCGAAGGTGAGGTAAATCTCAGAAATCTCCTCACTGTTTTGTTTTTGTCTACACATGCTGAGGTTAAATAGTGATTTCTGTAAGTCTAAGGTAATAAAGTGAGTGTTTTTGCAGTATAAATGTTTTCTTTTAGCATGTGTGGGTCACATCCAGTAACTGCTGCATTACTCCTGCTTAGTTGGTTGAATTTAGTTTTCTAATAGATTTTTTTTTTTTTTTGGTCACAAATCACATGTCAAACTTAGCATCACAAACAATAAGGTGTTATGCCATGTACAGGCATAGCCAGCAGTTAGTCAGACCAGACAATCAGGGACACCAGCAAAAATTTGTCAATGGGGTGGCCAAGGGGAGGCCAGCAGTTTTCATGGGGTTACACTGTGGCCCATCGCTAGAGTTTGTGTAAAATGTTGTGGTAAGAATTGCCTTACCGGCTCTGGCATTCCTGTGGGGAGATCAGATGAAAATTTCCAAATTGAAAACCGGAGGGGTGCAGACAAAGATCTTAGCAAGATAAATAAATAAATAAATTGTGTCAATGTGGGGGTGTTCATCCCTGGCCATGCCTTGCTGGCACTCTTGCACACAATTGTTTAGGGGAGGAGCAATGAAATGGAATTAAGTGAAGTCCAAAGCAAGTTGTTATGTACTAAATAACTTCCCTGCGTGCCCTCCCCACCACCATATTTTTTACATTACGTCAGTTGCAATAAAAATTCTGTTCACCAGGGGATGGTAGCGAAATTAAGGTGGGTTTTTTTTTTGGAATGCAGCAAAAAAACACCTTAGTCTAGCTTTTAGTTAATTATCTAGTGTACATTTGTAATGAAGTGTCACTACACAAGTGTCAAGAAAAAAAGCACATGAAGTCATGGCTTTGGGAGGAAAAAAGTTGTAGATGGAGTCAAACCCAATAACACAGAGGCAGTGCCCTAATCCCAGTCCCTTGGTAAAGACTAAGACATCTACAGTTAGGTGCACATCAAGTCCACTTTTATTATAGCATAACATCTTCAGACAGTTAATACTCAGCATCTCCAGTTTTAGACAGCCCAGCAGAAAGGCCATGTGTAATAAATGATAAGGGGCAATGTGAAACTGTAATAAAAAGGACCTGTGAAAATTAAAGATATCAATTACCCATAAAGTTGTGACACTGTCCCGAGACGATTTACCAGAAAGGACTATGCAAGATCAATGGAAAATTGTGAAAAGATACATCATTCATTGTTTCGGTGTTCATAAAACACTGGTTCTTTTTGTATTTGCTACGTACTTTTTGGGAAGCACAGTAATGTCTTGAATAACGGTTGGTTAACTAAGAATAACTAAGAATTTAGTTAGGCATTTGAGAAAACATTATACTTCAAAGGATCATGTCAATAACAAAGAAAGGCTGCAAGTAAGATTGAAAAGTGATACAGCTATTGACCAGATAAACCAGGATATGATGGCACCACGGATATGATGAAGTGTAGGCATTGAAAGATGTACTAAGGCAAATTATTTCAATAATACAGTATGTTGCTTAGCTGAAAGGTGTCAGACTTTGGTGGACATAATGAAAAATGACAGGACACTTACAATGGGAATTTAGGAAAATTTTGATTCAGTAATGAATTAATATTTTATAAGGATCCAAAACTGAGAAACAAGGAAACAAAGAATCTCGCTATGCTGAGTGAACATGGTATAGACTATTTACATTCACATGCCATATAACTAAGGGAGGGAATAATGAAGGGAGGTTGATTTTTGAAAGGGGTTTGGGGGGCCCCAGTGTGGTTTTTGCCTAGGCCTCCAAAAGTCTAGAACCTATGGTAACATCCTGTTTGCCCCTTGTGTTTGTGTAGACTTGTACTTGTACCTCGAATGATGTTTGATTCAATTAAATTCCCTTCAGTGTGAGACTGCCATCTACCATGTATCCTGTCTTTAGCTTCCTGAGGTAGGCTTCAGATTACTGTTACTGGATAGGCAGTTGTTGAAAATGGATAGATGTGCCCATTCCAGCCTCAGCAAGCTGTGTTTAAAGGCAGCAGCAGCTTCAATTTGTACTTTCAAGGCAGTAATTTGAGAAATCATCTGCTGTGTGTGTGTGCGGGATGTCGCTGATTGCAGCACAAAAAGTGTTTTATTTTTCAAAGGTCCATCACAGACGCAGATTAATTGCTGCCCCCCCCCCCCTTCCACACACACACACACACACAAACAGGTGTCTGAGAACATATATTTGTTTCTGCTTTTGGAAACAAATATGGGCGCTTGAGTAAGCGGCGTTTGTTTGAGCAGCAGCTCGTTATTTCCTGTACCAAAAGGCGCACTGCTTGTCATCAACTTCCTGTTGAATGGAGCTGTTTTGACCTAGGCTTTGAGCTAGTTTTGAAGTTAGACTTTCCACTAGGCTTTGAGTCATGCCTTGAGTTAGGTTTGCCCTAGGCTTTCAGTTATGCCTTGAGTTACACTTTGAGTTAGGCTTTGCACTAGGCTTTGGGTTAGGATTTGTGCTAGACTTTACATTATGCCTTGACAAAGTCTTTGTGCTAGATCTTGAGGTAGACTTTGAGTTATGTTCGGAGTTAGGCATTTTCTTTTGGTGACTATGGTGAAATGTCATCTTTGGACATGAAAACTGACTGTGAAGTTGTGTGCACATTTGTTGACTCACCGTGAAACAGATTAAATGCGGCATTTTGCAATGAGGCTCAAAGCCTCGACATGGCCGCAGGCACTGCAAAGCCTCATGGAGGTGGAAACGAGAAGACTATGCCTCCAGCTGTCGGCACTCGATCAAATCAAAAGCTCGAAGCGTCTGTGGGGAGACTGATGAAAGCAGCGCTGGATTGCTGGGGAAGGCCGCCAAGGGCCTCCCAAAGTCAGATCTGGGCTGGGGCTCACAACCCTGGAAGTCTCCTCACATCGTAAGTTGTCTGATATTGCCTTACTGCATGTAATAACGTGTGAACATGCAGCTATAATGCTTGCATTCCCTGCATGTGAGGGGTAGGGTCAGCAGGGTACCACTGTGGTGTTCTTGAGGACAATGATGTTATGAAACCACTGCAGCACCTTAGCTTTAAAATCACCACATGTTTTTGCATCTTTTTTTTTTTTACGGATTTTGTTCACCCGCTGCTGTTGACAGCCGTCACTTTTCTTGTCGAAGCATCGTGCCCGAGTTGCGATGTTGAGTCGGAGCAGTGAGTCATTTTTTAAATCATACTGCATTGATCCGCACAGAGTACTCCTGAGCTAATCCCACTCACCCATCAATAACAATGAGGTGGGACAGAAGCAGCTTAGAGCGCCTGAGCAGCCCCCATGCCGGCGCGGCGATCTGACATCAAGCACACACCAAGGCCCATAGCACACAGGGAGGCTGGCCTTGAGTCAGATATGATCGTGTGTGGTACCAGACTATACCATAGTGATGGAGCATTAAATCAAAACTGGCAGAATAAAAAAAGCTCAACGTCATATTGGTCTATGATTAAATCCCTGTTTGCAAGAGGAATCAACAAATGAACACCTGGGGGTTCAACGTTTCCTTTGGTTGTTCAGTACTTTTGGCAGAACTGAAACATACTGCAGTGCAGATACACATGATGCTTGAATCTGTCTCTTACTGCACTCTCTGCCCTGTGACCTCTGACCGTCATGCCAACGTAATGCCATCATGTTAAAATGCAGCTTAGTGTGGCATCTGTCTGTATCACAGCTTTTTTATGAGTCCTGCAGTACTGTGTCTCTTTCATTGCTTTTTTCGTTCTTCGCATACTTCCTGTGCCCTGGTGCATCGTATTATTGTGGGGACGTGGGGGACTACAGAATCTGTGAGCAGGCTTTTGCATTGATTCTACTGCTGCCACTCATTCGTTCACTGCTGTATGTGACATTATGAAGCCTGCTGCACCTTTACATAAAGACATTGTTCAGTTTCAGTTTCTGAAACAGTGCTGTCAACCTCCCCCCCTTCATCCCCATGTTACAGTGAAACATAATTTTGTGCACATCTTTGTGTTTGCCTTTTCAGTCTTCAGTCTCTCACATTCTGAATTATTACCTACTTATGGAATTAAAGCAAGGGACTGCCGGACAAATATTTGCATGGTCAGTTTAACAGCCAGCTAATGAGAGCATGCTCTTCCATTCACTCCTGTGCTACGTGTAGCTAAAAGGATCATATTTAAATGGGAGTGTACTTACAGCATGGCCTCAGAGCCCCACAGAGGTCGCCAGCTGCTAATGGGTGTTTGGTCGCAGCCTCCTCTTACTGTCATTGGACCGTCAGAGATAAGACTTAAATATTAAAGTAGAAAATCAAAGCCGGTCAATAGAACCAATTACAGGACTTATTCCGAAAGGGCTGAGTCCAGATTGTGGAGCTTAGCGGTTCTGTCCCGTGCAAGTGCAAAGCCTGATAACAGGTTTCTGTCATGGATGAAAAGCAGACGTTTCCCACCGCTCACGCCCACACACCATCGCCCCCCCCACCCCTGCACTGACACTGCACTTCCTGGCAGTATAATCAGGCCCATTTAGAGCTGCATCTTTAGGCTTTCATTAAAAAAATATTATATATACATATATATAATTATTTATTTTTTATATATATAATAAACACACACATCCTTAAGACCCAGGTTTGGTGAATGGCATTTTGCTAGTAGCAGCAGCCATTCCAACCTCGCTCTTCTTGTGTCTCTCTCTGAAACACACACATGTGGACATCCAACCTCCCCACCCGCCGCTGCCCTGAGTGCGTGACTGAAAGGCACAGCAGAAAGTGGCGGTCGCGGCTCATTTGGAATTCACGACATGCCTTCTTTTGCCCCTTTTCCCCAAATGGAAAATAGCACATTGACGATTCCTCAAATACCGAAAGGCCAGCTGCACAGCTGGCAGCTGACATGGAAGTATATGGAATTATAAAAGTCAGAGTTCCTCAAACTCCATTACAGAATAAGAAAACAGAAACACAGGGGTGCTTTG